>LPNX011103058.1:237250-298310 GCA_001517045.1 Pseudotsuga menziesii
TCCTCTTTCTTAAAAGTAGCCATCTTCTTTTTCCCCTTATCTTTACCTTTCGATTTGCTGTCAAATTTAAATGATTTCTTCACAAAAGTATCATTAGCATACTTACCCCTAGCTTCTAAATGTGTAGCTTGAACACATACATCATCCAAATTACTGGGGTTAAACATCAACAAAGTATGTCTCAAATAAGAATGCATGCCACCAATGTACTTAAGAAGAGTTTCCTATGTATCTAATGAAACATTCAATGCAATAGCCCTCTTTCTGAATTCATGAGTATAGTCTTGAATATTTTGTCCTTTAGCTTGTCTAATTTTCCAACTCATGGTTAATTGTTGAATATGTCCTAAAGGATAAAATTTCTTCCTTAATACTTCAATGAATTCATTCCAAACTAAAATAATTTTACCGTTCTTTCGAAGATCTTGCTGAATATTGCTCTCCCACCAAGTAAGAGCCATACTACTCATTCTCAAAGTGGCCAATTGAATCCTGAAAGGGTCATCAGTAATTCCCTGCACCCTGCAATATACTTCAAGCTGCTTGATCCAATTGTCTAACTTTTCAGCATCTAAATCTCTATTATAAATTGGCAATTCGAATTTCACATCCAATTTGAAATAAGGCATATTAGGATTTGCATTAGCATTATGTGAATGAGAAGCATGAGAAGAAGAGAAAGTTTGATTA
Source organism: Pseudotsuga menziesii (assembly GCA_001517045.1). Classification (NCBI taxonomy): domain Eukaryota; kingdom Viridiplantae; phylum Streptophyta; class Pinopsida; order Pinales; family Pinaceae; genus Pseudotsuga; species Pseudotsuga menziesii. Next base: position 237,941 of record LPNX011103058.1, read on the forward strand.
GTATCAAGAGGATCACCATCTCCTCCTACTCCTTTACCCTTTTCTTCCTTCTTCACTTATGCATCTATGGATGAAGATTCTTCTTCCTTCTTCTTCCTTTCTGCACGCTCATCGAGAAGAATTTCCATCGTGGCTTTCATGCTGATAAAAGCCTCCAAAAACTCAGTTTCAGAAATAATAGGTTTTTCCCGTTCTGTATGTCCGTCTTCTTCCCCTCGTGGAGAAGACATGGATCTTGAGAATGTTCTCCTTGAGCCAATCTCATGATCTCCTTCAATTAATTCTCCTTCACTAAGCTTTAACCTAGACCTAGTAAGCATTTACAAACTTGCACAAGCAGTTAACCTGCTCTGATACCATAACATGATCTGTCGGATCTCAACTTGAGTGCATTAAAAGTTTTTAAAGAATGTGTTTATCAGTTTGCTTAATTCATGAAACAGCGTTAACAGAAATTAAATGCTTAAAACAGAAATGAAAAGAAAAACTGATAAACAGATGTGGGAAAAAAAAACACAAAATCAGAGAGTCACAAACATAGTTGATAACAGAGTTCACCCCCTTCACTGGGCTACATCTCCGGGTCCCTCTCCAATGGGTACCAATCCAATTAATCTCTTTAAAACGGTACAAAAATGGTTCTAGAATCAACTTCAGCAACTGTAAACAGAATACTGTACAAAGTCTTCAAGACCTCTCTTCTGAAAATTACAATTAGCCTTCAAAAGGAAAAGAAAGCTAAAATTATAACAGAGAATGTTGACTTCCACAGCAACAGCATCTGGACACTTCACAGCAAAACTCTCGGTGCTTTTTTTTTTTTTTAATCTCTGCAAGCTTCTCATAATAGAAAAGCGATGCTTGGTGCTCTAAACAATCTGAACCCCCCCTCCAATGTGGCCAGAATCATCTATTTAAGCATTCAGTGGGAGGATAAGTAACGGGTTCGACTCGTCTGCTACCCATATTTTCATATTCCATATGCTATCTTTTAATTTCTGTCGAAACGTTTCAACTGGCTGTACATATCACGTTACATTCATTTATGTTCCGCCAAATGTCGCAGTGGTTCCTAGCGGTTCCATCTAATACCATATATGGTATTGCTATCCTGCTACACAATGGATATCTATCACATTTAGAGATGTTCCAAATGTTATATCCGCTGTCACAGCATATAACTAAACTCGACAAATGTCACAGCATACAACTAAACTCCACAAATGTCGCAGCATACAACTAAACTCCACAAATGTCACAACATACAACTAAACTCCACAAATGTCACAGCATACGTGACTGCGCACCCTCATCTAACCGCCCGAATAGTGCCATTTAACCACGCACAAGACCGCTAGAGGGTATACACTTGACCGCGCGGGCTTTTCACGAACCATTCGAGGTTCCACTTGACGGTGCGCAAGACTGCCAGAACGTTGCCAACTAACTGTGTGAGCATGTTACAAACCATTTTATATTACCTCTTGACGATGCACAAACTACCAGAATGCCAAGTCTTAACCATGCGATGTTATAGCCGACCCATGCACAAAATGTTGTGAAGCAATGGGATGACCCCAGGTTTGACCGTGCACCGAATTCTTAACCGTAAGACTTGACCGTTCGAACCATGAGATGTTATGTCGAACCGCGCAGCCCTTTGCACAAATGTTAAATGATAACCATAAGACTGGGCACCATGGACTTTGGTTATAATATATCATATCATATATGATATATATATATATATATATATATATATATATATATATATTCACACACACATATAACATATAACATTGCAGCGATTAGCATATATGTGGAACATTGCACCGTTTGAATGGTAGATGGAACATACATTAAGGCTAGTCTCGCACTATGTTTAGCATATGAGTTAAAAACATATGTTATGTTCTTTGAACCATAGATTAATAACCATTGTACCATATTGGATCAGTGTAATTTTTGAAGATGAATAATCCATCGGATCAGTTATTCTCTTAGATAAGATTCTAAGATCATATTTCTTAAATGATAAAAATCTAACATGGTATCAGAGCTAACCTGAGAAGAAGACACTATGCAACTGCAAAATATAGGGCTTATTACTTTTTGGGTCTCTCTCTCCACAGATCATTAGCAAAAGGAGGCTATGCTAACTCTCCATTGAAGGGCGGATCTTTCTGTCGAAGCAGAATTTGATTTTGGGCATTTTAAGTTTTTGACCTACCACTACATCGGGAAATTAGGGATTTTCATAGAAGAATAATTTTTGAATGAGCCTAGAATAGGATTTATATCCTCATCAAAATCAAATTTTAGAGACCAAGATCGAAATTTTTGGTTGGGTAAAACTCCAGGAAAGTCAAACCCTAATTTGACCTCGGGCCTGAAAAACCCTAAAATACTAAAACTAGTAGTTTTGGTACATTCACTATATCTCTATATTGAAGCAATATTAGTAGCCAAAATGTTCACATGCCTAAGATAAAATCCTGATGTACCACGTGTAAACATTTCAGCCTTAGATTCACTATATTTTGGGAGATTTGATTCCTCCAAATCAGGGTTCCATCCTCTTCCACGATTCATCCCTAAACAGGACACCTAGGAAGAATTGATATATATTGGGATACAAAGGTTGAAATGGAATTTCTAAATATGTTCCAGATAGGGCACATATTTTTCCTTCTGTGGTAAAATTTTCAGACCCCAAAGGTGTAACAATGACACGTGGCAGTCCGTACAAGTTTTCTATTCTGAACAGTCCTGAAATAAGTCACCTTGGGAAAAATCTCATAAGTCCAAATAGGTGAAACTAATTATTCTCAGACCTATTGTGTTGGAAACAGGACAAATGGGGATACCTCAGTATGAAATTTAAGACACAGGGGAGTGGTAATTTTGGAGATACTATAGAAACAATTTCAAAATTTCTATAGAAGAAATTGGAAAAATAGGGATTCATTTTCCAGGAGCTTCCATCCACTGCTTTTAGAAAAGGAGTACATTGGAGAGATAGCCTTGAATAGGCCCATATTTATATCCAATCATATCATAAAGATTCCAAGTTTTTAAATCTAGGGTTTCTTTGACAAGCCCTAGATGAGCCAGGTCTAGAACTAGGATGAACACCTCAAATCGGTAAGATCTAATATTTTCCTATTTACATTTTAGGTTTTCATTTCAAAATGACCTATCACACCATCTTGATGAAAATATTGGTGAAGCTAAAAACTTCTGAAAATGGAAGTATAATTTTTCACTGGTTCTTGAAGAAAGTGAATTGGACACCTACATAAGTGGAGAGGTTCCAGTTCCAGAGGGAGATCAGGCTAAAGTCTTACATAAGAATAACTTGGTCAAGGCCAAGAGGATCACCTTATACAACAAGTGTCTTCCCTAAATACACCTAAAAATATGTTTGATTCATTTACCAAGCTATTTTGAAGGGAAGAATATAAATTGGAAGAATTATAGGAACTCCGTGATCCTTGAAGAAATTGACTGGGATCATTATTTCAGTAAGAAAGGTTTAGGAGCCAGAGGGAGATGAGGCTAAGGATAGAGACAAGATCATCATTGCAGATTCTATTAAATATCATCTCATCCCTCATGTCTCATCCTTGAAGACACCAACAGGAAGTGTTCAATGCTATGACGAAGCAATCGAAGAAGAATAAGATATTGTTACAACCACCTTGAATGGCCTCCCGGGATCATGGGATTCATTCATTTGAGGAATGCATGCCACAAGGAAGTGATTAATTTCAACAAACTCTAGGAAGAGAAAACACAAGATGAAGCTTGACCCATAATAAGAGAAAAGAAGATGGGAGAAACTGAAGATCTAGCTCTCATGATTCAAAGAATATCCCTCAAGCGACAAGGAATATGAAGGACTCAATTCTTGAAGAACCTCTTATCCATCTTAGCATTTGGATAAGAAATGATGTTGTTGCGAATGAATAAGATGATGAAGCTGAAGGATCAAGGAGCCTACCCACAAAATGAATAAAGATAAGTGTTCAATTGTCATTTCATGATATTGTTTTGTTATACATTTGTTTATATTCAGTTCATGTGTTATGCATGATAAAATGTTTGCATTAATGACAATATACTACTAATATGAATGTGATGGGTAAGTAGCTCATGGTTCCATACAACTCTCCATTCCTACTTATCTAGAATGAAACCTATTTGTTGACATATTGGATTAGTGCACAATCTTAATGATATCATGGTAGAGATCGAAGGCATGTAGAAAGTTTCCATGAGATATGATGAATGTTGTATTGGATAAAATAGTTGCATGATCATATATTTATGCATAAGAATTTTCCATTATGAGTATGCCTTATGAAATGTTTCTAACCATACAAATAATGCATTTGACTTGTAGGAAAGATCGCGTATAATCGCGTACAAGAAAATAAGGATGAGACTTGTTCCAAAGAACAAGTGGTGATAGTTCAAGAAATAATCCAAAATGAAGAATGATGACTAGAATGCGATGTTGAGGACCTGAAGGGAAGTCCATAGTATCCTCCATATGGATCTGCAAGATACAACATGCAGTAGGATACAAGGAAATATTTGCATCCCGAGGCTTCTCACGGAAAGAAGGAATAGACTACAAAGAGACATTTGCAACCACTGGAATTTTGACAGACATACTCATGTGTGAAAAAGAAGGCCTTGTACGAGCTCAGAAGACACCCATGGGATAACACATACATGAGGAGCTTGGAGATCACCTAGAGAAATGAAGATCTTAACCTTTGCTACAAGGTTGAAGATGAAATCCTATAGAGAATGAGAAGCTCACAGATGGGTGCGAGAAGAACTTTTGAAAAGCTTCAAGACAGAGGATCTTGGTATCCAGTGACCCTAGATGGTTACATAGAATATTAGTAGTAGAGGAAGATACTTGTCATTCCAGTACAGAATACATAGAGTATGAAAGGAAGAGGGAGAATGATGCTCTACTTCAAAGGGAGTGACTACAGAATATCTTGAGGTTCGACATGGTACAACATGATGGACAGATTATTGATGGCTCTAGGATTTACTAAGAGTAAATAATATTCCAACCTTTGCTTCAAGGTTGAAGGTGGAAGACCAGTGATGCTCTTGTTAGATGTCGATGATATATTCCTGACAGGAAAAGAGGAACTCATTAAAGATGCAAGAAGGAGAATTGCTGCCAAGTTCGAGTGAAGGGACTTGGGAATGATGTACTACTTTCTAGGCATGGAGGTGTGGCAGAGTGCCGATGGAATTCCCCTTGGACAAGGGAATTATGCAGTGGAGATACTAAAGTGGTTCAGGATGATGGATTGCAAGGCCATGGCCACACCTATGGCATTGAACCTGAAGCTATTGAGTTATTCTTCATCAGAGACGGTTGATTCCATGATGTGTCATTAGATGATTTCTTCCTTGATGTACCTAACAAATACGAGACCAGCTATTTGATTTTCTATGAACACATTGAGACATGTTCAACTGATGGTTGCAAAGCATGCAGTGAGGTACCTGAAGGGTATAGTTGAGTATGGGCTCAAGTATGATACAAATCAGAAGACTAACCTACAAGTTTGTGTTGATTCATATTGGTAGTGCCAATGAGAACAAGAGCACCTTGGAATGCTTCTTTAGTTTAATATCCAATATGGGATACTACTTTGGTAGGATGGAGTCCTACATGGCACTAAGTACAGCCGAGGAAAACTATGTTGCCACTTTCTTGGATATTTGGGAGGTAGTATTTTTATTTTGAAAACTACTATTTGATTTGATTAATCTAACTTGCACTTTTTGCAGAGAGGAGCAGTGAAGCTCTAGTATGTGATCTAGATCGAGATATCTCAAAAGAGGGAGTTCTAGCTTAGCCGGTGAGATAGGTTTCCTAAGCATAAAATCCTGGTGAAGCTCATAGGTTGCTCAGACATAATCAGTCCTATAGGTTGTCCTTGGATGTAATCATTCCTGGTGAAGCTTGCAGGTTATCCTTGGACATAATCAGCCCTGATGTGATTCTATGTTAGAAATGGCCAAAGTGAAGTTTGAGTACTTCAAGGAGAAGCTTGGTGTTCTCCAGATCGACCTTCCTTCCAAGGGTAAGTGATGAGTCTGTGTGCCTTTCTGACATGGTGGAAGGATTGGTTCCTCCCATGGTCAGATGTAAGTGCAAATACCTTCTGACATGGTGGTAGGATTGGTTCCTCCCATGGTCATATGTAAGTATAGATCCTTTCTGACATGGATGTTGGATGTGTTCCTCCCATGGTTAGATGTCTAAGTGTAGATCCTTTCTGACATGGTGGTAGGTTGGGTCTCCCATGGTCAGATGTAAGGATAGAGCCTTTCTGACATGGTGGTAGTTTGGGTCTCCCATGGTCAGATGTAAGTATAGAGCCTTTCTGACATGGTGGTAGGCTAGGCCTCCCATGGTCAGATGTAAGCATAGAGCCTTTTCGACATGGTGGAAGGATGGGAATCCCATGGTTATATGTAAGTGCTAAGCCTTTTCGACATGGTGGTAGTCGAGGCCACTCATGGTCGGATTTAAGTGATGGGCCTTTTTGACATGGTGGTAGGTTGGGCCTCCCATGGTAAAATATAAGTGATGGAAGAGCCTTTCTGACATGGTGGCAGGATGGGCCTCCCATGGTCAGATATGAGTGCTGGGCCTTTCTAGCATAGTGGCAGGCTGGGCCTCCAATGGTCATATGTGAGTGTTGGGAATTCCATTCTGACATGGATGCTGGATGTGTTCCTCCCATGGTCATATATAAGTGTTGGGTGGGCCTTTCCGACATGGTGGTAGGCTAGGCCTCCCATGATCGGATATAAGTGTTGAAGAAGAGGAATATCTACCTAGAGGATAGGCCTACAACCAACATGAAAAAGGGCTGGTTCTATAGAACTTCCTATTACGAGTATAATTGAGAGATAGTACCATTTAATCGAGATAGTAGAAGTAGTGATGGTGATGATGATCCAGTGATGATCCAGATTTGATGATGATCCTATGATGATCTAGCTTTGATGATGATCCAGTGATGAAGACTTTTGTTGATGAATTGCGTCAAGAGAATACCTTCCTAGTTAAGAGGGAGTGTTGATATATTTGTAACTTTGGAATGTATTCACTTATATATATTATATTGTACCCCAATGTTCCTATCGAGAGAATCATTTGTATTTAATTGTACCTTAATGTTCCTATCAGGAGACTCATTAATATAATAAAGTCATGCAAAATGAATAAGGTTAATCCTCCATTGTAAGTCAGGGGAATAGTCCCCACAATTGAGTCGAAGTTAACCCTCCTTGTTGATTAGGGGGGAAAAGTACCCACAGTTGAGGGGCACTAGGGTTATTAGACTCTCCTATAGAAGTCATCCCCGGTAAGTAATTTCCAAGTCGAAAACTTGTATAAATACCGAGTGAGCCTCTCTATTTGTTACACACACTCACCCAGCTATAGCGCATAGGTGAGAGAAGAGGAACTCACACAAGTGAAAGTGAGAAGAGTTGTTGGAGATCATCTTTCTGTCTTTAGTTTTTACTGCTGCCATTGGTTCTCATTCTATCTTTGAGGAAGTTGCGGGGTTTTCTCCTTTATGGTTTCCCTGAGGAAAATCTTTGTGTCTATTGTCTCTTGTGATTTATTGATGTGCATGTTATTCTCTCAAATAAGATCCTAAGATCATATTGCTTAAATGATAAAAATCTAATAGAGGATAACTTAATATTGATCTTAAAAATATGAATGCCATCACTAAGTGTTCTAATCTTACAAATTCCACTGAAGTTAGGATATTTTATGGGGGAAGCATAATACCTTCAGAAGTTCATAACTTCTTTTTTCACTATGGTTTAACCCCTCCATGCCATAACAACTAGTAATAAGAGGTTCCATTGGGGTAAGAATCAACATAAATACTTTGAATATCTCAAGATAAATATTATTCAAGAATTGGTTCTCTCATTTCCTAATTTGGAAAATCCTTTCAAATTGGAGACATATGCAAGTGGGTATGTTATGGGAGTGATTTTGATGCAAGGAGGGAGGCTAGTATGCTATCATTCTAAAATTCTTTGTCGGTATTTCTAAACTACCATACCTACAATAAGGAAATTTATGCCCTATTTCAAGTTATTAAGAAGTGAAAACAATATGTGATGGGAAAGGATACCATTATTCAACCTAATCACCAACCACTGTCATATTTATAGGCATAGAGTAAGATACAATAGACCATACATTTATAAGTAGACAATATTCTTACAACAACTCCATTTAATCATTAAGTATAAGAAGGGAAGTACAAACAATCTAACTGACATGCTCTGAAGGACACCTATGGCCAATATTGCAACTTTGGGAACTCTTATGCACATGGAGCCTTTTACCAATGAGGCATACAAGGAGAAGTGCACAAAAGATGAAGACTTCAATGCCAATTCCATGTAGAAGAAGTTGAAATTAAGGATTACTATCAGATCCAAGATTAGTTACTCTATAATATGGATAAGCTATGTGTTCCTAAAGATGAGAAATTGTAGTTTATCAAAGAGGCACACACCTCCAAAGTTGCAAGTCACTTTGGTGTAGGGATGGCAATTGAAAACTTATAGAGGTATGTTTAATTCCCAATAATACAAGAATATGTTGCTCATTTATCATAAGATGCATAATTTGATGTACAAAAAATCCCACAAATAGGAATCAAGGACTATACCATCCCTTACTTGTTCCTACAAGAACATGGGAGATCATCTCCATGGATTATGTGGGTGGTATTCCAACCACTATGAAGGGACATGGCTATTTATTTTTTGTAGTTGACATATTTAGCAAGATGTGCATTCTTATTCCTTGTAAAAAGGCCATCAATGAAAATAAGCAGAAACTTGTTCTTCAAATAGGTTTGGGTGCACTTTGAGATACCAAGGAGAATCATCTCAGATAGAGACACTAGATTTCTCAATACACTTTAGACTACACTTTTGGAAACATTAATTTAAATAGGTATACAACATTCCATCCATATATAGATGGGAATATGGAAGTATTCAATAGTAATTTGGTACAATTTTTTGAGGGGTTACAATCAAAAGCATCTGAAGTCTTGGATTGAAAATGTAATCTACATACACCACTCTTATAATAGAGCAGTCCACACTTCCACTGGGAAGTCATCTTTTGAAACTTTTTTTGGATACTTTCCACCTTCAACTTTAGATGTTGTTTATGTATAGTAAGGGAGAGTGAGGGAAGGAACCATGGGTGGAGTAATAAGTTCTAAAAAATTTATTGATTAGATTAGGTGTATCCATTTTCAAGCCTTAGAAGGAACTAAATAAGTCACAACAAAAGTACAAGGAAAGACATGACCAACATAGGGTTTAGAAAACATTCAAGGTGGGAGATAGGTACACCTGAACAAGGAAATACTACATGGTATTGTTAGGAAGATCAAGGATTTGAGGTATGGTCCTTTTGAGGTATTGGAGAAGGATGGAGATAATTCCTATAAACACGGGATACCTCTACACATGTACACGTACTTTGTAGTGAGTGTGGAAAATATAAAATTTATGAAACTTTCATGTTGGATTAGAAACCTGAACAACTCTTACCCTATGTAGATGAATTAGAACCAAAGGATTAGGCAAAGTATGCATAAGATACAATGTTGCATAAGAAGTCTAGAACTACTAAGAGGGGACAATATTAACTCTAGAAGTTGGGGATGAAAGAACAAATTTCAGGAAAGGATAATTGGTATTCCAAGGAGAAGGTGGAGAATAAATTTACTCTCGTCATTCAGTAGATATTTTAGGGACCAAAATCCTCCAAAAATGAAGAGGTGTGATCCAAAATGGATCAATATATACTATGTCACCTAATTGGATCTTTTTGGGTCAAAATATTGGATGAATTGTCTTCTAGTGCATATTTTAGGGGTGGTCTAACGTTTTGATGTTGGGGTCAAAAAATATTTTAAAAATTGCAAGCCTATTCTAGGGGATTAAATGACACTTTTTGTTTTTTATTAACCCTTAATTTTGTGAATGTTGTAGTGGGGATTTATCCCCTACTACATGCAAAAGGACCTACCCTAGAACAACCATATCATAGGGTAGAGTTCAATGGTGTGAAATGTCTTTCAACCTCGACTTACAATAGTAACTAAGAACAAGCAAGAAAAGAAATCCTTTTTTATAATTTTTTATTTTTTTATTTTCTAACTAACAACAAATAACAACAATAGGCATACCTTTCTTTGCAATGAGCCACTGCAGCCATCCGAGGAAATGGTCCCACAAATCCACGGTTTGGGTCTCCAATCTACTCCACTAGTGGTTGTCAAATATGGGGAATGGACCCAAATGGGTATGGAAAAATATCAACATACACCATGGGGATGATATGCAAAGCGTGATGATAATGGCGAAAGGCTCAAGAGTGGATGAATGGATGCCAAAATTTCAAAACTGTAACAAACAATGTTTTTGGGGAGACTTTCACAATGTATTTATAGGATGGTACAAGGTTTCTTGACCCATGGTATTTATCTGTGGTATTTTCATGCATTCTCATTTTTAGGGTTTTTGGTCCTTTTTGGAGAGAGTTGGGATAAATCACAATAAATGTGCAACTTCCATTCATTTATGGTGAAGGAGTAAAATGTTTTGGACCATATTTCGTCGATATTTAGTTATGAAGGTCAAAACGAAGGAAATAATGGTGGGAATATGATATATGACTGTAGTTTAGTCCATGGACATCTAGGTGAACATTTTTTGGTGTTAAAAAATATTTTGAGAAAAATCGGAGATGATTGAACTTTAAAACTTTTAACAATCAATCACTACACATGAATCTCTAAATAAATCAGCCATATAAATAATTCAACAATAAGAGACAAGATACACCCTGGGAAATCTTTCCAAACATGGAGGATGGAAAACCCATCAATTATTTATGCATGATAGATAGATTTGCAGAGAATGGCTTCCAACACATAAGCATATTGTCTGATAAGAGATATCACCTTAGTAGTAGAGAAGAGATATTCAATACATCATAATAATAAACTTTGTTGAAATTTCCACATGCCTAACATATTAATAACAAGCTAGAACACCAATCATGCACAAATATATGTGCTCTTCCTTTCATTATTAGTATTTAATTGGATGTTGATTGACTTGAACTAAGTGTTTTAGTTTTTAACTGAATGTATTCCCATAAATTTAGCAGTATAACTGAATTCCTTTCAATGCTTCACAATTAGTGTCATCGATGCCCAATTTCATTTATTATATTTTGCATGGATCTTCTTAGTTAACTGAATGTTGATCACTTTGTTTAACAAGAAAACTTAAGTGTCATCAGTGCTTTATTAATTCAATTATATTATTTACTATTTTTTTATCTTTGCATGGATATCATAGAGATTCCTTATTTAACAGATACATTCCTTATCTACGACTAAGTATTTACTGAAGCCTTTACAATTCAAGTTCACTTAGAGGTAAATATAGACAATTCAAATCCTTTCTCTTTCTCTATGCTTTATCTCATTATCATTATTAATTACTGCATGGTCCACATGTTTATTTATTTATACATCTTATCATATCATACTTAGAAGAATTATTCCAGACATACTTATTATTACATATATTAACCCAAGTCATATAGTCAGATGCTAAAGTGATTCACTCTAGCAGTAGCTAATCCCTAAAGGATACTTATAACACTTAGTGACCATGACTAGCATAGTATAACCACCTTAACAAATGGAGGTCCACAATTTTGACACAACACAAGACTTCAATCTTGATTCAACACAAGATCATCTCCACAATTAGAGATCTTTTCATATGGTACCATATATGAGAATCGAAATGAATTGATACAAACCACATGTCTCGACTTGATAAAAACCACAAGTCTACAGTCTTGATACAAACCACAACACTTCAGTCTAGCATCCCATATCAATACACGATGATATAGATATGACTTAATAAAAACCAAAATTCATGATTTGATGTAAACAACAAGTATGGAGAATGACTCATGATGTTGTACAAACAACAAGCCCTCTTAAAGAAGGAGATATTATGTGCTTTACCAGGAATTTCCTGCCATACCAAACTTATATCGGAAGTATCTCGACTTTGTTGCAGACAATGGCTTATTCACAAATTTGCAATCTTTTTATCAATATCTATGTACTGAAATTTTATTTTACATGACCATGACTTTGATGACGTAAAACTTCATCTCAATTCTTTCTGTCATAACACATAAGTGTTTTTAGAAAGCTTGATTATAATCACCTAATATTGGTAGGCTCAAGACTTTCATGCTAGCAGGTAGCAACCCAAGTGTTAGATTTTCTTAAGATCTGATTAGATTATCCAGGATCTTTATCTGAAAGAATAACAAGTACAACAAAATCAATAAGATATAAAATATACAAAAGACACAAATATTTTTGTTGGGGAAACCATAAAGGAGAAAACCCCGCAAAATTCTTCAGAATAGTAAGATGATCAAAAGCAGTAATAAGAAATGTTCAGCAGCTACCTTTCTCTCCTCCTCTCACTGTCTTTCTATCTCATGTTCCTAGAGAGTGTGTGGGGTATGTATAAATGAGGAGAGTGCCTTCCTATTTATACCCTTTCAAGTCACTGACCAATTATAAGATTCGAGCCTACATGTCATCTCATATGGGGTCCAGTTCTCCTAGAGAGACCATAATTACATATTACATGATGTTACACTGGGAACTATCGCCCCAACTTACAATGGAGGTTGTACCTCAAGGTTTAGACATAATTTAGACATCCCGTAAAGGGGTAACACACATCCCCAATGGGGGTACGCCAACATACAATGATAATATACAACATAATATCTTATGAAGTTACAAATACATCAACACTCCCTCTTAAATAGGAAGGTATTCTCTCTCTACACAGTCATCAACACATCTAGTCAAGTATTCAATGCATCATCATCATCACCGAGTCATAGATTCTTCATTATAGATGTTGGGATCATCTTCTTATAATTTTATCATTGTCCCATACTATCTATCATCAGATGTTTCTACAATTCCAACCCTTTTTCATGCTGGATGTAGGTCTAGTCCTCTTCCAGGTCTTCATCTATAGTGCCAGTCCTTTTTCATGTTGGATGCAGGCCTATCCCTCTACCAGGTCTTCATCATCTCTGTGAGCAAGCCATCAAGTAGGTACATCTAAGGACTTATTATATGCCTCTTGCAAAACCTGCAAGATCTCCCAAGACTGATTATATGGCATTGCAAAACTAAAGGAGGATCCCACAACTGATTACATGCCTTGTAATACCCATGTACCCTACTATTACCTCATAATATTCAGATCATCTCATCGTCTCATGGAGCACAACCCATATATGCATAACACAACACTTACATTCTTCGGCATGGTTGGACACACCTACTACCATTAGTAAAAAGGCTTTAGCACTTCATCCATAGGCATGGTAGGACACACCTACTACCATCCAGGAAAGCCTCCAACACTTACATCCATTGGAATGGTGGGACACACCTACTACCATCCAAGGAAAGGCTCTGCACTTACATCCACTGCCATGGTAGGACACACCTACTACCATCCGGGGAAAGGCTCTACACTTACATCCAACGGCATGGTAGGACAAACCTACTACCATCTGGGTAAATTATATACACTTACATCCATCGACGTGGTAGGACACACCTACTACCATCCGAGGAAATGCTCTACACTTACATCCATCGACATGGTAGGACACACCTACTACCATCTAGGGAAAGGCTCTACACTTAAATCCATTGGCATGGTAGGACACACCTACTAACATCTGCGAAAAGGATCTGCAATTACATCCACTGGCATGGTAGGAAACATCTACTACCATCCGGGGAAAGGCTAGGCACTTACATCCAGCTATGGATGGCCAATCCTGCCACCATGTTGGAGAGGCTCTATGTATGTGTCTTCCAGACTCAACACTTCCCTTTGGATGGAACCTCTATCTGAAGAACACCAAGCTTATCTCTGAAGTACTCAAACTTAACTTTGGCCATTTCTAGCATAGAATCACATTAGGGATGATTACATCCAAGGATAACCTGCGAGCTTCGCTAGGACTGATTACATCCGAGGACAACCTACACGACCGATTACGTCTGAGCAACCTATGAGCTTCACCAGGATTTTATGCTCATACAACCTGTCTCATAAGCTATGCTAGAACTCATCACTCCCTCTTTCAAGAGATATCGACCTCGATCACATACTGGAGCTTCATTTATCCTCTCTGCATCATACAAAAATTCAATTCACATCAATCAAATCAAATAGTAGCTTTCAAAAGAAACATACTACCTCACAAATAACTAAGCAAGTGGAAAAATATTTTCCTCGGCTATACTCAGCACCATGCAAGACTGCTTCCTACTAAACAAAGAGATCACACCTGATCCCCTACTGAAGAAGAACTTCAAAGTGCTCTTCCTATCAATGGAACTACCTTCCCAATTTGAATCCATATAAACCTCCAGGTTAATCTTCTGATTTGCCTCATACTTGAGCCCATAATCAATTGTACCCTTCATGTACCTCAGAATATGCTTTGCAGCAATCAGGTGAACATGTCTCAGATCCATTAGGAACTATCTCAATGTGTTCACAGCAAAGAAAATATCTAGCCTTGTATTCGTCAGTTACATCAAGGACCCAATCATCTGATGATACATCATGGCATCAACCGAATATGATGAAGCATCACTCGATATATTCAAGTTCGATGCCATAGGTGTGGCCATGGCCTTGCATTCCATCATCCTGAACCTATTAAGGATCTCCACTACGTGCTTCCCTAGTCCAAGGAAGATTCCATTTGTACTCTTCCACACCTCAATTCCTAGAAAGTAGTGCATCATACACAATTCCTTCATCTCGAACTAGAAAGCAAGTCTCCTTCTTGCATCTTCAATGGGTTCCTCTATTCCTATCAGGAATAGGTCATCGACATATAACATGAGCATCACTAGTATTCCTCCTTCAACCTTGAATTAAAGGTTGGAATCCTCCTTAATCTCAGTAAATCCTAGAGGCATCAGTAAGTTTCCTATCCTGTCATACCATGTCAAACCAGAGGATCTTCTATAGTCACTCCCTTTGAAGCAGAGCATCATTCACCTATGCTTTTTGTACTCTATGTATTGAAGCATGGAGTGACAAGTAGCTTCATATGCTACTAATATTCTATGTATCAATCTAGGGTCACTGGATAATAGCATCCACTATATTGAACTTTGAAAATTTCGTCTCGCACCCATCTGTGAGCTTGTCATCCTTTATAGGATTTCATCTTCAATCTTGTGGCAAAGGTTAATATCTTCATCACTCTAGGTGATCTTCAAGCTCCTTATGAACTGTATGTTCTATCCCATTGGTGCATTTTGAGCTTGTGAAAGGCCATCTTTAATTTTCACACATGATTCTATGTGTCATGTGTCTCAACTCCCAGTGGCTACTCTACTTATACTTGAATCGTCACTGGTGGAAATGTCTCTTCATAGTCTATTCCTTCTTTCTGTGAGAAGCCTCATGCTACGAACCTTGCCTTGTATCCCATGATGTTTCCATCTACTGCATGCTAGATATAGAAGACATTATAGACTTCCCTTCCGGTCTCGAAACCAAATCCTAGACATCATTCCTCTTAACCAACTGGTACTCTTTGGTCATAGTCTCCTTCCATTTCTTCTTGGCTACTTCTTCATAGCTGGAAGGCTCTGCATCAATGATATCACTCAATGGTGTCACATAAATGGATTATGTCTAAGGCCTCTTGAAGACTTATCACTATTCTTCGTTTTGGATTATTTCTCATGCCCAAGGTGGTCTTCATCTCTTGAGGTCGATATACCATTCTCTTTATATTCTTTTCAAGCTCTTTCTTTTGCTATGGTGTCTTTGACTTGGGAAGCTTCGAGTCCCTCTTTTGAATTTTCGTTACTTGTTCTTTGGCATGGTCTACAAGTCAAGTTCATTTGCATGATTAGAAATATATCATAATTTCCAAAACATATTAATAATGAAAAATATGTGTCACATAGCCATGTGACTATTTTAGTGAATGCTACAACATTCATCCATATCATGTATACATACAATAACTTCTAGATGCATTCTACCCTGATGTTATTAAAAGTGTATACTACTCCTAATATGCCATCAAATAGGTTTCAATCTAGATAAGTAGTAATGGAATGATGTACAACATCATTGAATTCTTACCCATCATGTGCAATTCAGTAGTATAAATGAAAATACTCAAACATGCATAACACATCAACTGAATATAAACAAATGCATAAACAAACAATATCATGAAATGACAATTAAATACTTATATTTATTTGTTTCATGGGTAGAATCCTTCTCATCACTTCATCCTCATCATCTTCTTCATTCATAATAGAATCATTTCTTATCCAAATGCTAAGATGGATAAGAGGTTCTTCAACAATTGAGTCCTTCATATTCCTCATCGCTTCAGGGATCTTCTTTGAATTGTGATATCTTAATCTTTAGTTTCTCCCATATTATCTTCTCTTATTATGAGTCGAGCTTCTTGTGTGCACTCTTCCAAAGTCTGTTGAAGGTAATCACTTCCTTCTGGAACACATTCCTTGAATGAATGAGTCCCATGATCTTGGGAGGCCATTCAAGGTGGTTATAACAATATCTTATTCTTGTTTTATTGCGCATTGAACACTTCATTTTTGTGTCTTCAATGATGACACATTAGGGATGAAATGATATTTAATATAATATGCAATGATTCTCTTGGATCTACCCTTATCCTCATCTCCCTCTGGCTCTTAGAAATTCCTTACTGAAATGCTAATCCAAGTCAATTTCTTCATGGATCACTGAGGTCCTATACTTCCATACTCGGAAGTTGTTAGCCTCACTAATATTTTCATCAATATGGTGTGATTATTCTTTTTGAAATGAGAACCTGAAATGTAAATAGAAAAAATTTAGATTTTACCGATTTGAGGTGTTTGTCCTAATTTCAGAGCTAGCTGATCTAGGGTTTGTCAGATAAACCCTAATTTTTAAAACTTGTAATTTCAAAATTCTGATTGGATAGAAATATGGGCCTTTCCAAGGTGAGTTGTCAAATGTACTTCTTTTCTGAAAATAGTGGAGGGAAGCTACCGAAATAGGAAGCCCTAGTTTTCCAATTTCTTCTGCAGAAATGGCAGATATTTATGTTGTTTTATATCCGAAGTTTTGTATCCTTAAAGTATTAAAATTCTCACTATTATAGCTTGATAATTATTATTTCCAATCCCACATGTTAGAGAAGAAATGGATTCTCCAAGTGGGATTTATGTTGAGTTTCCCACAGTGATTGTTTTCGGGACTGTTCAGGATAGCAAACTTGTACAGAATTCCACATGTCACTGTTTCACATTTTGGTTCTAAAAAACATACCATAGAAACTACAGTACGTTCACTACCTGAAACATCTTGATAAATTTAGTTTGGACCTTCCCATCCCATGATATAGCAAATATCCCTACGTCACCTGTTTATGACTGTATTCTGGAGGAGGCAGGAACCTTGATTTGGAGGAACCCTATCTCCTGGAGTATAGAAAATATGAGGCTAAAACTTTTACACAATTTACAACACGAATTTCTCTTCAGATTTAAATTTTTTGGATTTTGAGACTTCTCCAATATCGTGTTATAGTGAAATTTCTAGAATGACTAAATTCATTCTTCTAGGGTTTTCAGGCATGAAACCCTAATTTCCATTAGCTGTCAGTGTAGTTGTATTTCGGCTGCACAATGAAACTTATCTGATTAGAAACTAATACCACCAATATATGCACCCTAGTGAGGTAAGGGATCCTATCCCTCCTTGCTTGATTATCTGTGGAGAGAACACCTTCAACTAAGAAACCCTAGTTCTTTCATAGAGGCTCTAATACCATGTTATATTTTATCAATATATGATTATATTATATAGGATCTTTATCTAAAATAATAACAAGTACAACAAAATGCATAAGATATAAAATATGCACAAGATACAAATATTTTCATCGGGGAAACTATAAAGGAGAAAACCCTGTAAACTTCTTCACAATAGTAAGATGATCAAAAGAAGTAATAAGAAATGTTTAGCAACTATCTTTCTCTCCTCCTCTGACTGTATCTCTCTCTCATGTGCCTTAGAGAGTGTGTGAGGTGTGTATAAATTAGGGATATCACCTCCCTATTTATAACTTTTCAAATCACTGAACAAATATAAGACTCAAGCCTACATGTCATCTCACATGGGGCCCACTTCTCCTAGAGAGACCAAAATTACATATTACATGATGTTACACTAGGGACTATTGCCCCAAATTACAATGGAGGTTGTACCTCAAGGTTTAGACATAGTTCAGACATCCCGTAAAGGGGTAACGCACATCCCCAATGGGGGTACAACAACATACAATGATAATATACATAATAATATCTTCCGAAGTTACAAATACATCAACACCAAGCTACACTACTCCTCAGGAGGTAGTACAATCCGCAATACACATGGATAATCACAAGGTATATAATAGGTCTACTATATATCAAAATACAATAAATAACCTATTCAAATGTACCTCAAAGGTACTCAAACATATGCTTAGTAACAAGCATAAAATACATGGGGACTTCACTGACGGGGAATACCCATATCATGTCCATTCATATTGGGGGTTTATTGATTATAAAAATATCAAACATTATACTGGGGCCATATTAAGGGTTGAGGGGGTTATTATATGTGCTTTAAAAATATGCAATATCTAGGGGGGTTTATTATCAAATGACATGGAGAAGCGGCCCAAAAATATCAAACGAAGCAGAGAAGAGGCCCGGAAAATAGGAGTGAAGGAGCATTGAGGTTTTGAGTCGTGAGTGACATCTAGCTACATAGGGTCACATATAAATCTAGAATCTATCATATGCATTGGAAATATTGAACCAACCCTTAACCTTTCTCTCTTTTTGTTAATCCAACACCAACAACAGATCCAGTGAAGGAAAGCTTAGGGAGTTAAGACAGGGAAACTCGCTTGGTGGATAATGAGAGAATTCATTTGTATTAAATCTATCCATCCTATTATATTCATGGAAGTGTCACAGGAATAAAGGAAGAAACAACCCATATTGGAAGGAAGGAGAGCATCTAGTACACTACTTAGAGAAATCCTCTGTTTCCCATACACGGTAAAACAGTGAAGTGAATGACCATCGAACTAAAATATAGTTGCTACATTTGTTGGTATGTGACTAAGCAATATTCTTATTCCATGTAATAAGTGGGAACTTGGGTGGAACTTTATCATTCCCGATAGTTGACTCCTTGATATATAGTTAAGATCACACATTTACAGGTCTAAATGATGAAGTTATAAAGATTGCATTTTGCCCGGATGATGCAAAGAAATAAGGGTGAGAGGTGGAAAAATTATAGGTAACAAACAAAAAGGTTGCATAATAGCCATCATCCCATCCCACGACATCAAATTCATAGCTTCAAATCCTAGCCACAAAGGCGAGTGCAAGTGATCTTATTTTTACCCAAAAGAACCACCGAGACAAAATGCATGGGAAAGGATGGAAAGAGAATCACCAGCAAATACAGAGGGAGTTGATTGAGTGAAAGCAACAGTAAGAAAAGCTTGTTGATAACCCATTAGAATAAGGAATAGAAAAGGAGTCTGACTCATTCGTTGGGTGTGTTTAAGGGTTTATATTATGTGTCCTACAATCATTGATTTCCAATGTCACAATATTATTATCATATGCATTTTATAGTTTGGAAACATGCCTTTCATTTTATCTAATAATTCTATACTTGTAAGTCAGCATCATCCATGTTGTATACCACTACAGACTGATGTTATTTCATCACTTTAATTTTTGTAGATATTAGACTTGGAGGAATCTATGTCCCAGCTGAAAGTTATCGATGTTGTTGGAATGAAAGGAAAGGTAATCTTGTTTATAATTAGTTGTTTCCACTCTTCAGATACAAAGAACGAAGAACGCAACTATCCATCTAGGATTACATTCAAAGTTTGTTTATCTTTATTTACAATAGACTCATGTGGTTGTTAATTTAGGGATTTCAACAATTTTATATTCTAACTACAAAAGCATCTAGATAAAAATTATAGTGCATACCGATATATAATATCAATATGTTATCATGATTTTATCTATAGGAAGAGATGAAATCCCCTTTTTTCTTCATAGTGAGTAAGTACATCATTCTTTATGTTTGGAAGGTACAAGCTTTCCAAGGTGATATGAAATATTGACTAGGATATGTCATGAGTTTTTTATTATATATGGAACCTTTTTCATGTCTCTAATAACTTTTCTAAAGAATTGTTATACATCTCGAGTCAATCCTAATGTCCTTCGGCTATACGTTTTTTAAGCCTCATGCAACTTCACCATAACTAGTTCAAACATTATGCGACTTCACCATAACTAGGTAAAACATTATGCAATTTCACCATGGAATCATCATACCTTAAAAAAATCCGTAACCAAAAAATTTGCAAGAGAAAGAAAACCTTTTACATTTCCAAAATACTCCTTCAAATTTGCAAATAACTCTACCCAAAATCAATGCTTCAAGTAGTTCGTTAATTTTGTTCCAAAAATAAGTTTTCAATAGTTCTTAAGTAGTGCCAACTCATCTATAAAACAAGCTTGAATTATTCCCTTAATAAGGTCCCCAACTTCCTTTATAAGTGTGCTAACATGTCTCTTGACCTTAGTTCAAAGATAAGGAATTACTGCATGAAGCTATGCATCAATCCTTTTAAATCTACAATATCAATAGGATGAATATCTCTTCTCTAAAATAATCACACAACAAGTCTAATTATGTCATTGAAATGCATGCCTCAAGGATGTCCTTTAATCAATCCATAAGGGTGTTTTCAAGGATCTCCTTCAGATTTGTCCATTAATCCTAGAACACAAGTAGATATGCATTTATACATTAGGTGAAGAAATTTCGCCCCATAATCAATGCTTAGTTTACTTAGTCTGATCTCAAGTTGCTTTGAATCACAAACATTGTTTTCCATTGAAACCAGTTTGTTGGAAACTTGGAAATGAATACTAGCATTATCGGCTTGTCCACTTTAATGAATGCTTCTTGAGACTTCAAAATATGTAGACATGTAGCTCCTTTTCACTTTGCTTATGTTTTCTTAGTTTATTTTTCTATTATTTTTAAGGCACAAAAATAATGACATATGTCCATACAAGTAACGTACAAGGAAACCACACATGGAGAAAAAATTTCCATAGTAGAGTCCATAGTAATTTTTTTTATCTACTTCTATGAAAAAAATAAGTTTTTTTGAAGAAAAAAAACACATCTATCTTTGATTTGTGGATAATGTGTTGTGTAGTGAGTTGAAGCTTTGTTATTTAGATGGAGTAAAACATTTGGTTTGGACGGAATTTCTATGTTTTGTCATCTCTTTTTTTATCACCTTTTGATCTTCTACAAGTACATTGAAGTTGACTCTTTAGTTTGGGGAGGGCTATTTGAATAAGCCTCTGACAATACATTTTGTTTCAAGGTGTTTCATCCCTATAGTAATATTTCTTCATCCTTCTTAGAGATTTAAATTTAAAGTGCATACCTTGCTTTCTAGCTCTTTGTTTTATTAATGAACTAATATGCATGTGTAAATTTGAATATTTTTTTTTCATTTATTTTGGATGCATTCACCTCATTTCATAACCATATTATATCAAAAATTTTGAAAAAATTGTTATAATTTTATTCATTTCTTAACATGTTCTTAATCAACTAAAATGTACACATGGATGTAAATGAAGATGGATCCAAGTGATGTTATGGACTTCACAATTTTTATTGGTGAAGAGAATCGTGCCCTTGGCACAGTACAGTGTCGAAAAGCTTGTACATATGCTGATATCTCTGGTAAAATTGTGGATGATGAAATCCTTGATTATACTTTTGATTTCTTCCTTTTCCAATTGCAAATGATGAAATCGTTAATTATACTTTTGATTTTATCCTTTGGAAAAGGAAAGAGAAGGTATAGTGAATTTTATTATTCTAAAAAGGAGGAATTGCAAGTGTAATTTAATACAAGTGTAATGTGTAATTGCAAGTGTAATGCAAGTGTAATGTGTAATGCATATGTGCATTTTTCCTATGTCTATGAGAGTTTTATGTGCAATCCATACTGAAAAGTGTATATGAAACTAAAAATGATGAAATATATTCTTCGTAACTTCTTGGTGGTGAGCAAAGATAATCTTAGGAGCGAAATTTAGACCATGGGCTATTTTTCCATGTTTTTCTCCAAAAAAGATTCACCAATTTGCATTTATTGAAGCCCCGTTTTGCCCAATTTTGATGGGGTAAAAATATTTCACCCTAAAAATTGCCAAATTATTATATAAACGATATATAATCCTTAGAAATTGACATATTTTTAGAAAAATATCGCCAAATATTTTATATTTGATGTTTTAAGAATTGGTAATATTCGCCAACATTTATACACTTTTAAATAGGTATGCTTCCAAGTTAAACATTTAATTATTTCGAACCCAATTGCAACAAACTTACATTGAATTGACAGATCATCATCTCCAGTGCAATACATAACTAAGTGGATGGTTATTTTTAACATTGTTAAAATTTGAAAGTGCAACATTTTATTAAACTTTTTTTAATGAAGTGTGTAATTAATTTAATCTTTTCAATTAATGTACTTTTTTTTAGATATCCAACATTGAAGGGTTTGATGAATATATTCTCTTAATTAGTTATTCTTAAATTTTTCGTACCTTTGATATTTCTTGTAGACGAGAGGTGCACCCCCTATTTTCCAAATTGGGATAATTTGTTATATATTGATCTTTGTATCTACTTGTCTGAGTATGAGAACTTTATATATGAGCACAGAGTAAGTATTGACCCATAATCAGTTATAATTTACTAGAATCATAAAATTTTAGCACTCTTTATGACTATAATGTGGATCCAAATGGATGTATTTGTAATGTTCTATTTGATTCACAATTTAATATCAAGGAACAATTATTTTTCCCATTAAAACAAAAAAATTCCCTTCAAAATGGGATTAAAACCAACCCTTCAAATTTGATCACTGCAAGTTATGAAAAACTAACACTTGGTCTTCCGGACATTAACACATACCCTTTCCACATAATTGGGTGAACCTTGAGATCAACCTTAGTCATACCAAAATTTTGTACTTTCTTTGTACTGAAAATATGCCTGTTCAGTTTTCCTCCTATCAAAATATTTCCCAGCTATTCAAATTTTACAAATTATAATCATCAAAGTACAGGGAAACTGCTCCATGTGCAGAAAAGGGGGGCCTAGGTGTCAATGACGTCTAACTATGATACAAATGGAGACTTACTGTGATTTGATGAATCAATAGTTCCCAGTGCCACCTCTAAGCCATCAGAGTCTAGATATACTCAGGCTTTTGGAGTCTCGGGGGAACGACGTGAATTTTTAGTATGTTAAAGGGACCTTATGCATCCTCCAAGAGATGAGGGAATCATACATAGATCACATTAATCCCAAGATATAGATACACTACATCATGAGAATCCCGAACTCATAATAACATTTATTAATACTTAGTCAATAAATAGCGCCTCCTCCTGAGGCAAATCTCATATGGACCTCATTTTTGGTTTTTTATGTGCATAAAAACTCAACCTATGAGTGTCATTATTTCCCCTCTCGTGGATAACGAAGAAGGAATTCCCAAAGTGATGATATGAAATGCCAGAATGGAAGGATTTGGCAAGATAATTTCGATGTTCTACTCTCGATGCAGGGGCTTCATAGCTCCCTCGTCCGTCTGACAGAACCTTTAGATCATATCTTTGGTCCTATAGTTTATGGAGTGACATCGGATTAGTGGATGAGCAGATAGAAATTTCGAGCTAGAGAAACAACTAAGTGGACTGCAGTGAGTTCCAACACCAACTTGAGATATGCGAAGAGATGAAAAATCTATCTGCGACTAAACGGATAATTTAATGTTTCTACTCTATGGTTGTCAATATCGACTTGTATGGAGGAATAATTAGTTCTAACAATGGGAAAT
This sequence comes from Pseudotsuga menziesii, assembly GCA_001517045.1. Lineage (NCBI taxonomy): Eukaryota > Viridiplantae > Streptophyta > Pinopsida > Pinales > Pinaceae > Pseudotsuga > Pseudotsuga menziesii. The sequence continues at coordinate 262,251 of LPNX011103058.1, forward strand.
GGCCAAGTAGAAACTATGCATTATCTTTCCTTCGAGTAATCATTTCCTCAAAAGAACATAACCAGGGTGCCAAGAGATGGGCTGGAACAAGGAGTTGGAGCATTGTTACTGTTGAGTGGAGCTGTTGGAGCTGGACAAAAAAAGGCAATGAAGGATGAAAGGGGAAGGGTTACAAAACTATCTGATAGACACAGGTGAGGATGACGAAGCTAGTGGGAGAAATCATCTTTTCATTTCCTTGCTTATTGATTATCATCCCTATTTGGGGCTTATCCAACATTTTGACTTGTAACTAGTGCTACAGACTTTGGAATATGAAGGAATGAGCAATTTCACATTTTGTCATTTCATCTCGTGTTTACTAACTTGCTTGTATTATGAAAATATTGATTATTGATGCCATTTTTGTTGATTTTTAGCTTGTCCAACATTCTCATTGTGTATAACATACTCCTAACTAATTTTTTTACAATGAAAAATCAGTTCCTTGATATTTAATAATGAATCAAAGAGAACTTTGTTAATATGTCAATGTTTTAACAGTACAATTGCATAAAATATATGGTGAGAAAACAGTATATATAAATATATATATTAAGTTTTCAAAAGAGTAACAAACAATGATACGAGTTTGAGAACTCTAGTCACAATCCTCCACAAAGGTAAAACTTCAATAAAGAAACTGAAACCAGAAACTATAATAATATTTCTAATAAGTCTATTCTTTCAATACTCCATCGACCCCTCTATAATCAGTCTTTCATAGTTTTATAGGAAGGACCAATAATTGCCTCCTATTTCTATGTAACTCTAAAAAATAAACTATTGAGCCTAAATCATCGAACATCTAGAATCTGGGACATTAATTATCATCTTCTTTACTAGTGCACCTGGAATCTAAACTGTCAAATTGATAACTGCTTTCTCATCTACGAATGTCAACTTGTCCATATAGCATTTGTTTTTTGACATCTGGCATCTAGAACATTCAAACTTTGAATTGACTTCATCATTTGCTGGCAAAATAAATGGAAAGAACACCATCAAAATCGAGGATCCATATGACACTTGCAAAATCAATTAACCATGCATGAGTTTTATCATAAATATCAAAACTGAAATAAAAATTTAAATTAAATAATGTGCAATGCCTATAGAATCTATGATTCTGTGGGCATGCCAATTACCTGTTCTATTATCTAAAAACTCATCAGTAATAACAATTTGAAGGTGCACTTCTGAGTTTGATAACTCGACGAGCTTCAGACAATTTAGCCTTTAAGTTTATACTTTCCATTTTATGTTGCTCTTCTTGTTTTGAAAACTTCTTGTTAGCAATAATCCATGATATTTTCAAATTTTTTAACCTGTCCTTCTTCTCCTTCAACTTTTGCCAACGTTTTATCCAAGTTAATAACTCATTCCTTAAGTTCTGCACTTCATCTTTCAATACAATGGAATTCGATTCGGCTTTTTTCAGTTTTCCTTTTAATTGCTCAATTTGTTGTTTTAATTTTACAGTCTTGATGGTACTTCTTAGTGTCTTCTCTAATGAAGAATCGTTATCCAAGGTAGATCCTATCTTGATTTCTGTATCATTTGGCAGAACCGGCGATTGATTTTCATTACAATCATTATTCAAATATGCAACATGATTATCCATTTTTCATTCACACTCTTGTGACAATACTTCTACTGAACCATAATCCTCTTCCTCACTTAGAATTTCGATAAATGGCAAATCTTGGACATGAACCGGTGCTTTTGAAGTGGAATATTTCATGCTTCTAGTAATTCTGTGTAAACCCATCCCTGTAATAGGGAATTTTGATAAATTCGATTCACCATCGAATTTTACCTTTCCTTTGTTTAACAATTTCAAATTTTCCCTTGCATTAGAAGATACAGTATGGATATCCTCGTATAAAGCCGAGACTACAGGGGTTTAAAAATTTAAAGGAAGGGTTTCTATTGTAGCTGTATGCCCTGGACTATCCTCTATCGGCATTCTCAATTTAGATGTTTCAACATATTTTGACTTTGAAATAGCTTTAGTTTGAGGAAAATGTTTACATTTTATACGAGTTTTTGGATGTAGAGTAAGCCAATACTAGGTTAATCCAAAACTATTTGCATTCAAAAATTCATCCCAAGATCTACCAAGGCGATTTAACTGGTACTGAAATAAAATTTTAATAAGACCATGATGAAATAGACTTTGTTCTATATATCCAATAATGGTCTGTACAGTATGTGCCATTTTCCTAAGACTCTGAAGCAGAAAAAAAGGCAAATTTATTCTGCTACCTTTCAAGTCCATCAACAACCGTAAATGATAGTAATGTATATGAGAGTAGCGGCCATCGCATGTAACATACCTGATTAAAATTTCAAAACAAGCTCTCCATTGTGTGGTTTCAAAAATTTAACAGAAATGCCTCTTCCAAGATCCGAACCCTCTAGTAATGGTAAGAGAAACATTTCACACTTATTCTTATTGACCTTCTAACCTTTGAACCAGCGCTCACCAACTTGAGGAAGCTTAGTAGCTTTAGCAATCATATTCTCATTCAAAACCAGCTGAAAATCCCTAATTTGAGCTACATCATCCTTCAATGACAAAGCGAATTATTTGGTTATTTCTACATGATGACCACTAAAACCCATAAAAATGAACCCCATCCTATCTTCTCAAACAATACGACTGCTTTTGGGTTTGATTCAACCAACTCAGGGCCTGAAATCTCAAAGTGATTAAGAGGTGTCATTTCCACTCTGTAAAGATTTCGATTAGGGTTTGGGATGAAGGGATGCATGAATACAGATGGTATTGGAATCCATGTGAATGCCATAGTGTAAAATATCACATCATAGCCCAATTCATTTGAAATGAGAACTGAAACTCTAAATCTATTTTTAGTAACCATAGTTTCAAAATAATGGAAACTAGTTCCGAAATTTTGTTTCTTCGAAAAACAAGACCACCAAGCTAACAAAATCATTATGAAATGCTTCTCTGCAACCATTACCGTATTTCAAGATTTGTTTTCTCAATGAAATGATATCAAGGTTAAAATCATACAAATCAAAAAATAAAATGATAACCCTGTACGTTTTTATTTTCAAAAATTTGTGAGAATCAATCTAAAATGACAAAATTAATAAACTACCCTACATGTGTCTGATTATGAGATTTTTTGTTTAATCCCAATGCTAGGATGATAACTGAAAATCAACAGAAATCACCAAATGATTTTTTGCATTGAAGTTTTATCAATTTGTGATGTAACAATTAACAGGTGTAATGATGTATAAATCCATGTCATAATCATTCCCTTCCAGCTCTTGATCTTTGATATGATAAGTCTAATACGTGGAGGTTTAAATGTAACATCAATCTAAGAAATAGGAAACCACATGCTTAAAACTGATTATGGTGTATTAATGACATCATTAATAACAAGCAAACCTTTCCAATATAATTCTATCAATAATATTAACTTGAAAAATCAATTTGATGATCATTAGAATTAACACAAGGAGTACATAAGCCATATAAATGTTGATTAGACAACATCATACCAAGCTAATCCATTAGATCAAAATCAATTTTGATTAACCATTAAAAGCATAATATAAAGGATTTTAATCAAAGTTTGAAACAAAAATAAAGGCGAGATCTATCTATTATAAGTATATATAAAATATTTACACATTATATAGGACATAAGTTATAAGAATTTTTAACTATAAAAATATTCAACAAACATATATAGGTTACGATATAAAATATTATCCCGCCTTAACCTATAGGTTTGAACACTTTTTTGTTTTACAAATAACACTATGTCAAATACTTGAAGCCAACTATTTAAATAAATACAAGGGTTATGAATCATTTAAGCAAATTCCTTCAAACCAAATAATGTAAAGCAGCATTATATTGATAATATATGATCATGGAATAATGAGAATGAATATAATATCTACAAAAAATGAAAGAGCTAGCTTAATTCCAAGTGTTTCCTAAACTATCATTTTGACCTCTAACTCTTCCTTTATTGAGAGTACCTTCAGAATCAAAGATTCTGAAGGCACTCTTATATCATTTTTGTGATAAATCATAGAAGAGAACTGGTCATTTTTATTCAGCAAAGCAAGAAAAAATTGATAGGGTAGTTGCCTGCCAACATGACCAAACTTGACATCCCGAGTATGAAATATAGAATGGCATAATTACACATTTCTGAGCCTACTCATCCATGAATCATATCTTTCAAAGTGGATGCATAGCTATTCTTTAGACTTGTTATCTATTTGACAAAATGCATGCCATTGGAAAATTATGGATGCTTAGATAAATCAAAATTGAAAAAATTCAAGGCACAAATTGGAAATGTTAAAATTAATAAAGGTGATGACTGAGAAAACATACACTCTTCTATTTTAGTCACTAAATTTGACCTTGTAAGGAAGTCTGGGAGTGCATTTTAGTGAAGCAAGTAAATTTTCTCTAGCTTCATTTAAATGCACACCCAACCTGTATTATAAAGACAAAATGACCGATTCAAACTATAGAGTGTCTGTTCAATTATTTAAAAAACTAACGAAAATTTCGTAGTTTTAATTGCATACATAAAAACTGTGGTTTTAATGATACAAATTGCCGAGTGTTAGGATATAAATTTCACCAAAATAGTGACTAGTGGTAGGTTTCTTAAGGGTTAGAGGAAAGATAAATGTAATTATGCTAAGACTTGAGATAAATAAGATTTGACGAATGCATTTTTCAAATAATTAAAGAGGAATATATGTAAGACATTAAACTACTATGTGTTGAGCATCACAAAAGATGAATTCTACATATGTAACCATTTGATAAAACATTTACATACAACTAAATTGCAGCATTAAACAATGAATTCCAAAGATTATCTAACAAATGCTAGATGAAATGAATGGAAAGAAAATATTGAAGTGGAAATGATCATACATAGGAAAATTATCTACATAAGAACATTGACATGAATATCTGTATTGTAGAAACATGTACCTATGCACTTTTTATTACATGAAATGTGAAGTCCCAATCTATAGTGAAAATTCTTCTCCTATTTTTCCATACAACCAACAACAACCTTTTTCCTTCGATGAGGCCCAAATATATAGTTTTTCTTAGATGTATTCAAGAGAATTTCAAAAGGAATCAAAAACTTAATTGCACATTTGCAGGTATATATCCCAGAATAAATTGCTAAATTTTCTAAAAGCCTGCTATTTGTCTAAAGCTAAACTATTAACTTAACTGCAACTCCAATCATGACTTAGACTTGAACCACAATTGTTTATATATTAACTTTTACATTAACTATTAGATACAGCTATTAGCTTAACTCCAATTATTCTACAACTATTAACTTAACTTCAACTCTAATCGCAATTATATTGTATGCCTATTAGTTTAACAATTAGATACAATTATTAGCTTAACTCCAATGATTCTACAACTATTAGCTTAACTTCAACTCTAATACATTAAGGCTTAGTCGAACTACATTTGGCATCTAGGATTCTAGATAATGTGCAATTGTGTAACAGTTGAACTCTTAACAAACTCCTCCAAACTCCTAATAAACTTCTCCATGTGGAAGTTGGGCATCTAGCTAATATACAATTAGCATCACATCTTTAGGTTTTCCATATAGATATTAATTAGGAATTTAAGTCTTTTTAAAGGAGTTTAGATTTTAGATTGATAATTGTTTTTCATGCATTTTTATAGCTCACTTAAGCAAAATGGAATATTGGTGGAGTTGTGGTATAGAAGCTGAACGAAAAAAAAACTAGTGTGGTGCAAAGCAAGAATTTTGCTACATGGAAACAGAACAAAATAACAGTAACTCTTCCATCCATATGCCACCTTGGTCTCTGAGTATTTTGTTTTTATATAGCCCAAAAATGTGATACATGTTGTTATCGAAGTCAATTTTAAGACATAAAATGGAATATTCATTTAATTTGTTTTCTTTTATATTGAATTTAATTGAAATGAAATCATTATAGTTGTAGATTCTTAGAAATATGGGTTTATATTTTATTGTATACCTCTTGGAAACTCTAATACAATTAATCAAAAGATATCTTGAACTCGTAAGACTTACTCCACATTTAAACTTCATGGATTCATGACTGTCAATATCTAGATATTCACACCAATAAGAAATGTTGAATGCAATAAAATGATCTGCAGAGAGTTTTATTTATTTATTAATTTCATTTTTGATGAATAACACGCATTCTCCACATTTAAACTTCATGGATTCATGACTGTCAATATCTAGATATTCACACCAATAAGAAATGTTGAATGCAATAAAATGATCTGCAGAGAGTTTTATTTATTTATTAATTTCATTTTTGATGAATAACACGCATTTGATGTGTTTATTAAGCTATGCATCAAAACTACCAGGTCATCGATTCCACCTTTCTCCTTTCCTTGAACTGTAATCCACATGAATTTTTAGCTTTTGGTAAATCATGTCTGTCTTGAAAATATGCAACTCGTTGTGGAGACTAACAAATTCTTGGATTTCTACGCAGAATTAATTTAGACTGTGTTTAACTCATAGGTCAGCTCTATGATTACGTCGAAAGGAATATATATCTTAGAATTTTGGGGTGTACTACCATCTATTATTTTTCATAGATGGACAATAATGAAACAAGTGTACTGTCCAAATTGATTCTATGGGCCTCATTTAAAATTTATAATTAACAATTAAAAAAAATACAAAATAGCTAATGTAATAAGTACACTTTGTGGTAGTTGGAAAAAAATAAATAAAAAATATCTCATGTGGTAAAAGAAATTTATGGCATGGTAATGTGTACTCCATTTGACAATGGAACTCCATCTAGTAGCTGGAAACTTCAAGTTAGTGTGCACAAGGTTTAGTCAAAGTGCATTTTACATCTAGGAGTTGAAGTAATGTTCAGTTCATGTTACAATCGAACTCTTAATAAAATCCTCTGAAATCCTAATAAATTGTTCTTAACTCATGTGATAACCATACTTAGTGGCATGGTAATGTGTAAATTATGTGACAGTCAAACTACATCTGGAAGTTGGGAGTTGGGAGTCAATTTAATGTGTCGCAAGGCTTAGTCAAACTCCATTTGGAAACTAGGATTCGAGATAACTTGAAGATGTTACATTAACTGAAAAAGCATTATATTAACTTTTAAACTCATTATCCGATACAAATAATTGACACATTCTTTAGGAAAAAATACATTATCAATATGGCAAATATATGCCTAAACATATTAATTTTATTAATATGGTTGTTGCTAGTTCCAATTTTCTATTTTTTAAAATACTTTATTTTTAATATATCAGTTTCATAGTTTTAAGGCTTAAAATATAATTTGTGAAAAGATTTAGTCTATAATTTTATAAAAAAAATTATTTTCTTGGTCTACTTTTTGTGTTTCTGAAGGGATTTTTTTTTCACATGGAAAAAGACAACTTTATATTTATAAAACTATGTCTTAAATAAATGACATTGCTTACACATAGTTTCCAAAGTATCATATTAGCTTATATCAACCCAATCCTTTAGATGACTTACAGAAAAGGTGTTAAAAAATACATCTTTAAAATCCGACCAGATATATACTATCAGTCACAGTTTCATCTACATACATATTCAATAAAATTAGTGCTTCAAGTAGTGGCTGCAAAAAACTATAAAACTGACAAAGTAAAGAGGTTCAGTAGAGATAAAAAATACCAAATTCCACCAGCAAGCCCTCTATAATATCCTCCCAGACAATCTTTCCATCCCCCACGCCGATAACCCACTTTGAGAGATCATGATACAGGGAATTATAATCCCTATAAATATGATGGAAATGGAGAACATTGAATTGAAAAAAGAGACCCTTCACACGACTCAACCAATGAGAAAGTTCCACCGAGTGAATATTGTGGATCCCTAATTCCCAATCCACAATTTCCATGGAGTCACCCATCACCTGCAAATCACAAATATGTCTTTTGTTGAAAAAATATAAAACGCCCCATAGAGGAAGAAGCTCAGATCTAGTATTAGTGCCACAAGCAGCGTCCATATGAAGCCAAAATGCACATTTTAGATCCATCCTGACAACCATTCCAGCCCCACAAAGACCATCCTTTTCATCTCCATCAAAAAATCCTACCACATCATCATTTGTGATCGGAGGGAGATGAGTAATCCTTTGAACAATATTTTTCACAAAAATATCAGGTATCACCGAATACGAGAAGACCTTCGAAAGAATTCGAGAATTCATCACAGGGATGTTCTAAAAAATGAAAGCATTCCTATCCCTCCATACTTCCCACATCAGGATAAAAGGGACTTCAAGTGGAAAATATATCTTTAAAACCCTAGGTTGTCAGGTTGTATTCAATGTTGGAGCTATTCCACTTCCAAAGATAGATTTGATCACTGCAGATATTCTACCTAATCTATTGAAATCATACATAGGTCCCAAATATATGCTTTGTCATTGCCAATTCCATGTGACATAGAACACAACAACTGATACCAATGGTTCCACGATGCTGCAAGGAGTCCCAGGTAAGTATTTTATGATTGATACATAGCTAAATAAAGTATTTGATCTTGTACAGGATATTCACTTTTGAAAGAGTCTTATTCCACCATAGACATTCAAGATCCTAGCGTTGTTTTAACAACACAATATAGTCTATATTAGCTATCAGAACACAAAAATGCTTGTTAGCCTCCCATACTAACTGATCACAATACAAATATAAGAAAATACATGCACCATAAATATTGATTATATATGTACCCCATTCAATATCCATATCAATAGAAATACCAAGATCCTCTGATGACAACCACCTAGGATTCAAATTATCCTTTGCATGTAACTGAGCCATGAGGGGTTGGGATAATTGGAACTATTTGATACCGAGTATCAGATCCAGTCTGATGCATATGAGTCTACCTCTTCCTACCTACCAACATAAATCCTGGAAAATATATGGTAGTGTATCTATTAGACTATGCCAGAAAGTTGAAGATGAGGACGTCCTGGAATTTTCTTTTTGAAACCATAAGTCCAATGGAATTCTACACAAGTACTTTGTTTTGATAATACTTCCCCATAAGACAGTATTAGTAATGGCTCTATGTAAGCTCTTGTAACACAATGAGAGGTTGAAACAACAAGTTGTTTAATCCCCCAGCCACCCTAGGCCTTGGGCTTTGAGAGTGACTCCCAACCAGCCAAATGGAACTTTGTACAGTCAATTGTACTTTTCCATAAGAAGTGAAACATCATCCTTCGAAGAGACGATAGGATCCTTGCACGAAGGTAGAATAATGAGAACCAATAGATAGGAATGCGTTGGAGTACTGATGTAACCAGACTAACTCTACCCGCGAGGGATATACATCTAGGAATCCACTGATTCAAGCTACCTTGAAATTTATTAAGAAGCCATGACCAATAATCATTTCAATAGTTTTTAGTATTAAGATGAAATCCTATATAAGAGAATCCCTTATCCATATTCTTCCACTTAAATGAAAAATGCAAGGCAATCTCATCAATTAACTCTTTCAATTGATGTTGAAATAGATAAAAATAGACTTTATATCACTAATAGAAATCCTCTATGCCCCACAAAATGTATCAACCATAATATTAATATGATACCACTCCAAAGCATTCCCATCACCAAATAGCATAACGTCATCCACAAATAGAGTATGTGTTAGATAAATGGAACCCAACACCTTAATACCTTTAATATCACTTGTCACCTTTTCTTGAGCCAGCATCCTACTGATACCTTAAATGATCAAAAGAAAAATTTAAGGCAATAATGGACATCTTTGTCGAATACCTTGCGAGCCCTTAAAAAATGAAGTTGGTGAGTAGTCGTAGCAAAGGACATAATCCATTAGAAAAGGTCATAGGTCAGGCCTACTTGTAGAAGAATCATCTTGAGGAAGTACCAATTAAGGTTCATCCTGTGATTGTTGTCAATCAACCTGGGATTTAGGATCCATATAACAAGCATTGCTTTTCCTTTTTTAAAGGTTGTCCTCTATTGCTGTTAAATGAGCTCACATGTTCATTTGACTGTAGCCATCTGATGGCGGAGGTTGGCACTTTCTAGAATATGGTGGACAGACTATTATAATAGAAGACAGGTACCCATTAATAACTAGGTAGAGCTCTTTCGTAATGGTTGTTAACAAACAATAATATTTATAACATATCAAAGTATTAGTGACAATTAAAAAACAAAATACCCATTTTATAGTACATGCACCTAAGCGCATTAGCGGATATGACATGACAACAACGACATGTCACAAACAACCCTCTGAGCCACCCCATGAAATACAACATTAAGAATAGGATTTTGGGTTTACTTATGATTGAGAGAGAATAAAAGTATTTGTGAAGAATGTGGATATTATCTGCAGATGAATAGTTTAGATAGAATAGAACTTCTAATTGATCGTGGCACTTGGCATCCTATGGATGAAGACATGTACACTCTAGATGTTCTTAAATTTCATTCTGAGGTCTCTTTTTACCAAAAATTTGTGATCCTCAATATTCTACTAACAATCAATATAGCCAGCCAATTTTTTGCTCTCCGAAATCATAGAAATTTTGGGGGAAAAACACGACATGTCTCAGTTAGAGAAACCACGACATTGCTTGGATGATGGATTGTGGCGTTTTTGGTACTACTTTTGGGACTTGGATTTTGCAGAAAAGGTTACAGGAACGCTGAAACAACCAGTTTAATTATCTTCATATCCTAATTTAACTAGTTTCATCATCCACTTCCAATAATTGACACCAATCAGATGGATAAAAATAGGGATATATAATCAGTGGTTCTATCTTTCTACTCCTTATCCTTTTTCTTTTGAGTAGCTCGGGCTCTTGTTTCTCTAAGTCATGGTCCTACACCAAGTGGGAGCACAGGGAAGAATAATAACAAATAGCACTGCCATTTGGTTAGTCCTAAAGAATCATTTGGGTTTTTCCAATGAAAGTAGGTAGGAATTTTCCAGGGTTATTTTGTAGCTGGGTGTTATCCTATTTTAAAACGAGAGGGGGGATTTAGCCACTCGACCTATAGGGAGAGGATACAAAAAAAATAAAGAAGTGACATCTCCAACAAGAGGCGTTGCATCTATGGGAGTAACTTACCGGTGGATATTCTGATAAAAAATCCTTATGACTTGGATGTTCTCTAAAAGGGAATGATTTCATTAGTCATCTCGTGCTAACCAGGATGCACAAATAACCACCCAATAACTTGGATGTTTCTTATTTATCTCATGGTAACCGGGATGTGAGTTCAGCGACCCAATAATGAAATATTGGGCATTAGGATGGAGTGATCCAGGAGGATATTGGTGGCCACCCACCTATTCCACTTCGAACCCCACCATTGTTTCTTTCAGTTTTCCAGTTTCCTTAATTATAGAAAAATTTACTACTTTTGGCAGTTTTCAGGTCCTAAACTTCCAGAGCCATTTTGAGGGCCTAAACGACATTTTTTCAGCATCGAATGGTTGGGAAAATATGAGTCTGTTCCATACTTCATATTTTTAATTAATGAATGTATTACTTAAACAGATCTTTCTAACGATGTATCATGCATGTCAAATGGAGGTAGTATGATAAAGTTATGACCCCGATAAATTGATGTACCAAGTTACCCAACGGGGCCCACATTCTGGTGTTTCACCTCCTAGGGTTATGTTTTTGGTTGCGTATGGTTTCCATTGTTTCCCAATAATATATAGGCCTTCGAGCCTCAATGTAACACGTATTTTAAAGGCATGTAGCTGGCACATTTCTTCTCAGAGATAAGCTACCAGCACTCTAGCTAGTTTATTTCCATTCTGTATGTGAACAAGTTTCAGTTGTTGATTAATGAAATGAATTGTTATTTCCACTACATATTTGGTTCTATGGTTATTTGTGTATTCTGTTGCGTTCCTGCATAAATCTGGATCAGTGGTATCAGAGCAATCTACTATTTCTCGATCCTTCTTTGCATCTCCCCAATGAGGGAGAGGTATAAAGAGTTAGAGCTCGATCTTGTTGAACCTTTGCAAGATCATCCTCGCAAAACCTAATGGCCACCCATGGGGGATGAAAATAAAGACAAAGGAATAGAAGATCCTATCAAAATTTTTCTCAAGGAGGCCCTTGAAAAAAAAAGGAACATTATGATGGATAACTTCACCCAGATCCTTCAACGACTTCCCACTAGCGTTGCATCTGCATCTAGCAGCCACTCTGGAGGCACAACCCCTTTTAAGGTACAAGTAAATTTCAGCATTCCCATATTTCATGGCCGAATAGATGCAGATGCCATAGATAGATGGTTGAATCTATTAGAAGGATATTTCTCGGTTCATAAATTTTTCGATCGAGAAAATATTACTTTTTCTCTACTCAAATCCACCCCCCATGTCAAGGACTAGTGGGAAAGCTATTGTGAGAGAAAGGATGAGGATGAACCCTCTCTGTTCTCGACCATACTCACTTGGATTTCTTTCTGAGATGCCATAAAGGGACAGTATTATCCGGTCGAGATCTATGAGGACAAGTACATACAATGGACTACGATGCAGCAACAAAGAGATCAAGATGTGCATGAGTTGATGAATCTATTCCATACCCTGCGCACCAAGTTGGATGTCAAAGATTCAGAGAAAAATTTGGTGTTGAAGTACTATAGTTGTCTGCATGAATACATTCAAGAGGAAATGGAGTTCCTTGACATCTCTTCACTTGGTATGGCATATCGGTATGCTGCCAAAATTGAGCAAAAATTCAAACAGAAAAAGCAAGACTTTGGATCTACGAATCAAAAATAAGGGAAAGGTGCCCCCAAACCATAGAACCAAGGACATAGCCAAGGCATGGTGACTCAAGAAAAAATTCCAAAGCCGCAAGCAAAGAGCAACACTGCAAAGCCAAAGAACGAAGTGGGAAAGTGGTGAGAGTTCCATAAGAGCCCCACTCACAACACAAGTGAGTGTCGGGCCAAGCAGTCACTAGTGGATGAGATAAAGGCTTCTGAATTAGATGAATACTCTGACACTAAATTAGAACCCAAGAAGGGGAATGATAGAGGGGAGAATATTATTGATGCAGAACCCAACACCATCGTTTCCACCACGAAGATCCAAAAGGAAGAACCTGAATATTCAGAGGAGGAGGAGCGTCTGTTCCACTCCCAGATGTGGGTAAAGGGTTCCTCGCTATAGTTCATTGTCGACAGTGGGAGCCAAAAGAACTTGATTTCAGTAGAGGTCATGAAGCGGTTGGGTTTTCCAACCACAACACACCCACATATGTACACCATCAGGTGGCTTCACCAATGACGGGATCTCCGTGTCAGCCAGCAATGCCACCTTCCCTACAGCATCAAACCCTTTATCGATGAGGTATTATGTGATATTGCTCCTCTTGATGTTTGTGATGTATTATTAGGTCAACCATACTTATGGAAGCGACATGCTATGTATGAGTCCCAGCCTCACGCTGCTATTATTATGTTGGGAAATAATTTGTACAGGATACCAGAGGTACCACCTCCTGCTGCTATCTCTTTGGTTACTGCAAAACAATGCAGTAAGCTCATTTCCAAAACCAAAAAAATTGTTTTATTGATGATCCACCCTCAAGGAAAGAAGAAGATCATGGCCATGACCTCTAGACAGGGCCCCTCCGCAAGACAACAACAAATGGACAAGGTCATGGAGGAGTACTGAGACATATTCACCTCACCCACTGGGGTGCCTCTCCATTGTCAGGTCAAGCACCCCATCAATCTGACCCCAGGTGCGCCGCTTTCCAATGGACCGATCTATCGATGCTCTGTTCTGGAGAATGATGAAATCAAGAGGAAAAATCAGGAGCTGCTTCAAAAGGGTCACATCCGGCCAAGTTCATTGCCCTGTGGGAACCCGATCGTGTTGGTACAAAAGAAGGATGGGACTTGAAGACTCTGTATTGACTATCGAGCACTGAACAAGATCACTATCTGGAATAGGTACCCGATCCCAAGGATTGATGAACTCCTAGACCAGCTTAAAAGGGTGAAATATTTTAGCAAGATTGACTTAAAGTCTGGGTATCACCAAGTATCGATTGAACCAACTGATGTGTGGAATACTTCCTTCAAATCCAAGGAGGGCCTTTTCAAATGGTTGGTCATGCCTTTCGGGCTGACGTATGCTCTTGCAACCTTCATGAGACTAATGGAAAACACCTTGTGGCCATTCACCAACTCATTTGTAGTAGTGTACTTGGATGGCATCCTGATATTCAACCATATTTGAGAAGAGCACCTCCACCACATCCGACGGGTCCTCTAAACACTGCGGCAGCACAAGTTGTGTGCCAATTTGGACAAGTGCACTTTTTGCATGACACAGGTTCAGTATCTGTGATACATTATTGAAGAGTGTGGGGTACATGTGGATCCAACCAATATCCAAGTCATTCGGGGTTGGACAACCCCAAATACTCTAACAGAGCTTCATAGCATTTTGGGCCTTGCTAATTTCTACCGTAGCTTCGTGTTGGGATTCTCTCATATCACTTGGCCCTTGAGTCAAGTCACCAAGGGAGGAGTGAAGGAAAAATTATTTTGGTCGAAAAATCAACAGAAAGTGTTTGCAAAATTTAAACATTGCCTCTGCTACAGGGTTAATTTTAGGGGCAAATTTTAGCCCACTGGTCTATTTTTCCATGTTTTTCTCCCAAAAAGGATTCACCGTTTTGCATTTTTTTAAGCCCTGTTTTTCCCAATTTTGATGGGGTAAAAAATTTTCACCATAAAAATTGCCAAATTATTATATAAACGATATAAAATTCTTGTAAATTAAATTATTTTTTGAAAAAGTATCACCAATCATTTTATAGTTGGCGTTTTAAGAATTGGTAATATTCGCCAACATTTATGCACTTTCAAATAAGTATGGTTCCTTAAAATCATCCCTGCTCTGTTGTGCCCCAGTGCTCACATTACCAGACTTGCAACAACCATTTGAGAATGAGATAGATGCATCTGACTATGCTATTGGGGCAGTCCTTACTCAACAAGGGAATCTAGTTGCATATCACAGCGAGACACTATCCGACATAGTCCGCAAATATCCCACTTATGACAAAGAGATGTATTCCATTGTACAGGCTTGCCGACAATGGAAGCATTACATTTTGGGGAAGGAAACAATCATCCACATAGACCATCGACCCCTGCAGTTCATACAGACACAAGGGAAGTTACAGAATGATCACCATCAGAAGTGGTCCACATATCTACAACAGTTTCATTTGAACATCAAGTACAAGAAGGGAACCACCAATAATGTTGCATACTACCTCAGCCGACCACCGATTGTGGCGATAACCACCGTGCTCAACTCTTGTGGGCATGATACTTCTGATTGGCTGCTTCTATACAAGAGCGATCCAGAATTCAGCCACACATACTAGACACTCTAGGAGGGAAACCAAGTTCCAAAATTTCACCTCCAAGATGTACTACTATGTCACATGGGACACCTTTGTGTTCCTTCAAGCGAGTGTTCCAAGATGATTTGGGAAGTGCGCTACAGTTGGGTCATTGGTCATTTCGGGGTCAAGAAAATAGTGGCAGTACTACAGAAGTATTTCTATTGGTCGAACCTTCGACAGGAAATCAGGAAGTAGATCTAATCCTGCACTGCTTGCACCATTGCCAAACCATACATTAAGAAGCAAGGCCTCTATACTCCGTTGCCTACCCCTATTCGACCTTGGGAATCCATCTCCATGGATTACATGTTGGGCCTTCCTTCTACTAAGCATGGAAACGACTGTTTGTTTGTGGTCATTGACATATTCTCAAAGATGGCCATAATGGTAGCCTGTAAGAAGAATATCACAGCAGAAGCCACTACTAAACTCTTCTTTGAACGAGTGTGAGTACACTTTGGGTTCCCAGAGTATATAATCTCAGATCGGGACAGCAGATTCCTTAGTACATTCTCTTCTATCCTATGGTCAATTCTAGACACCAAGATCACTAAGTCCACAGCTTTCCATCCTCAGACAGATTTCCAGACAGAGGTCGTCAATAGGATGATCGTACACATTTTGTGCATGTACAACTCAAATCATCCACGCACATGGGATGAGAGCCTTCCCTATGTACACCATAGCTATAATAGGGCCCTCCACAACTCAACCAACCACAACCCCTTTCAGGTGGGCTTCAGATTCCAGCCACTATGTCCCATTGACGAAGCCATGCCATTTGCAGCTACTCAGGCTGATTCAGCTCATATCCAGTCTGAAGTTTCCAAGGTGAACATTTTCATTGAGCGCATTCAACACATTCACCAACAAGTTCATGACATATTGGACAGATCCAATGCTAAGTACAAGAAGTGACATGATCAGCATTGGGTGCAACACAACTTCCAGGTGGGCGACAAAGTGTGGCTACATTTGCAGAAGGAGCGCCTCACTGGACCCCACCGCAAGCTTTTCCCACTTTGATATGGGCCATACACCATCACAAAGGCTATCGGAGACAATTCCTTTGAGCTCAGTATTCCACCATTCCTTGGTATGCACCCAGTGTTCAATGTGGACAACCTTCTGCCCTACTTTACACCTCTACTGGACACATCAGTTGTGGAAGAACAACTCACACCAACAGAGTTAAACCCTGATTGCATGGAACAATCCACAACTGATCAGATTATGGACACACAGATCAAGAACACCTACCAACAGAAGATCCAGCTATATCAAGTTGTCAAAGCAGGCCAACTCCTTCACTAGGGAAAGTGGCTCACAAGGGACCAAGTTCAGCAGAAGTTTCCTCATCTCATTGAGGAACTCAACGCAATGGGGACCATTGCTTCCTAATGGGGAAGGAATGATCCAGGAGGATATTGGTGGCCACCCACCTATTCCACTTGGACCCCCACCATTGGTTCTTTCAGTTTTCCTATTTCCTTAATTGTAGCACAATTTACTATTTTTGGTAGTTTTCGGGTCCTAAAGTTTTGGAGTCATTTTGAGGCCCTAAACGACGTTTATGGATGTAGTCCTTAAATAGATATTTCTAGCGATGTATCATGTCTGTCAAATGGAGGTACTATGCTAAAGTTATGACCCTGGGAAATTGATGTACCAAGTTACCCAATGGGGCCCACATTCTGGCATTTCACCACCTATGATTAGGTTTTTGGATGTGTAGGGTTTCCATTGTTTCTGAATAATACATAGGCCTTTGAGCCTCAATGTAACACAGAGTTTAGAGGCATGTAGCCACCACATCTCTTCTCAGAGATAAGCTACCAGCACTCTAGCTATTTTATTTCCATTATGTATGTAAACAAGTTTCAGTTATTGATTAATGGAATGAAGTGTTATTTCCACTGCATTTTTTTTTCTATGGTTATTTGTGTATTCTGTTGCATTCCTGCATAAATCCGAATCATGGAGACCATGAGAAAAAGACCACATTATAGCTTGATCTCGAGTTTTCAGAGTTTCTATTTGATCTTAAAATCACCTATTGAATAACATTGATGGACCAATTTAATGGGAAGGAAGTGCCTGACCAATATCAAAAACTTATAAGATACTTTCTTTCTAAAGCAACACCCATTTGGAGGATGTTCGAGGCATATTTTTTATCCATTCGAGTATCAAATTTGTCTTTTTAGATAGGTAAATTTATTTAATGTAACGTGTTTCCTCCAGCTTGGGTCAAGAAGCTCCTTACCCTAGGAATCAAAATCATCAAAGAATTATTAACAAATACTCATGAATTGGAAAATAACTGGAATTCCAAATAGGTTTCCTCTCTGTATATTATATAAACAATAAAGGATTACAATACCATGCATGAGCAATGGATTAACTCAATGAAGAATTCGAATACCTAAGGGACAATTTGAATTCAATGAGTGAGTCTAGCTTAACTGACTCTTTGCCATGCAATCTCACTCAGTTAACCACTTGACCAAAAACCCTAATTGACTCACCAAACCCTAACTAAAGTTGGAGTGCAATAAATGACTGAATCTCAACTGAAGGAGATCAAACACATGTCATAGCAATCCAGTCATCAAGTGCTAGTACTGCATGACTCCAATAAACCCTGATGAGGTTAACCGAAGCTGAACTGACCATCAGAAGTTGGTGAAGGCGCCTTGTTAGCTCCAGTTCATTAAATAATAATAAAATAATCAATAAATAATTATTAAATAATATATTTAATGCATGGAGGCACCTTAACTGACTGTAACTGATTGGTTGAACTGAAAGTAACCCCCAGTTAGCAATTAGGTGCATTAATGTCACACAGATCACCCCTGGAGTGCTCCAGTTAGCCTCCTTGACTGTAGGAAAGGATAAGTTAGCCTCCTTGAATATAGGTAGGCATGGGAGTGACTGGGATGATGGTAATTAATGCTCCTTGATGTCAATTAAACTTAGGATAGTGGTTTAACTAGGCCAATTTGACTGAAAGAGTGTGTATGATGGTAGATGTCTCCAACACCCCCCCTTAAGCTATACTCAGGAAGAGTTAGAAAACATAGATTCATAAAATGCTAGGGCCCTGGAAACTAAGGCCATAGGTCACCCTGTACAATAAAGCAACTGAAACAATGCTCAAAACAAACTAAGTGAGGAAAAGAGGGAAAACCCAGTGGGAAAAACCCCCCCTCAAGCTGAACACTGAAAGTAGTCTGGATCACCCTGATGAACTCACCCCCAATAGTGAACGGAGGTAAGTGAAATTATTTTCTGAAAATATCTTGGTGAAGATGTCTGGAGGAATCTTTCACTTTGGAAGAAAAACAATGCACTCAACTGAATCAGAAACATAAACAGCTGCACGGTGAAAACTGGACCCATGTAGAGCAACTGAAATCATCTGAAGAGAGAGAAAAGGTTCTTGAGGATTCGAACCATGTGTGGAACACTCAAGAAACTGATATTTTGCAGCCTTGAACAGAAAACCATGACTGGTAAAATCAGCCCCAAATATTAGGAGCAAGTGTCCATGCGGATGCATAATGTCTTCCTCTTTACTAGTTCTGTGAGGAGATGATTTTGTGACCAAAGGTAGAGAATCCCTGGGACTCTGGAGAGCGAATGCTTGAGCTCCATAATCTGATATAGCTTCAGAAATATCTAATGATTCACAAAATAAAATATCAGCAACCTCACAGGAGGAAACTAACACCAAATCCCCATTAGCAAATTTGAAGAAGAACTGCGGTACTTGATTTTCCACACCAGAATTGGTGAGAGAAGCTACAAGCATGACTGAAAGCTCTTGAATTTTAAAATATGAACAAAATAATATCAGATCAGAATGTAAATCAGATTTAATTAAGTTCACAATAGATCCAAAACTGTGAAATGAAATCAAATCCCCAGCAGCAGTTTTGAAGGAGACTTGCGGTACTTGTTTCTTCACACCGTTGATGAGAACAGCTACAAGCAGTACTGAAGGTTTATGAACCTGAAATTTTGAACCAAGAAATATCATATCAGATCCAAATAATATCATATCAGATCCAATAAGGTTCATATCAGATCCAAAATTATGGTCAACCGAGACGGTGGATGCACAGTTTTCTTCTTCTTCAAAATTTTGAATTTTGGTGCATGCAATCCTGCAGGAATTTGCTAGAAGATCTAGATCATGGGGAGTGAATGGATTACTCTATTAATCTGATATTTCTTCCAAAATATCCAAGGTATCACATATTTTCACACCAGCGGCAACATTAGCGGAAGAAAAAACAAATTTCTCTTCACTTTCAGAAGCAATTACTGGTAAATTTTGCACAGAATTCAAAGGAAAATCACCGGTGGATGTTTGCATGGAAGTGTAGCAGCATTTTTCTTCAATATCAGAGATTCGAATGTCTTCTTCTGTTTCAGAAATATGAGAAGATGAGATATCAGAGATCTCATGAACTTCTGGAGCATCAGGAGAAGGAGTCACTTCATGGAGACTTTCTTCAATTCGAATTGAATGTGTAGAAGATTCTGCTTCATCTTCATCTTGAACAACTTCATCAGAGAGAGTAGAGGCTAAGAATTTTGAGTGAAGAACTCTTGTGGTGCTGGCTGTAATCTCCAAAGTACTATTATGATCCTCATTGTGCTTGCCAAAGGTTTTGTCCAATCTTGTCCAGAGATCCTTTGGGTATTCAGCAGAATCAAAAATAATGTACAAGTCATCATCAAGGGCCAGAGCTATTGATCCAAAAGCTCTGTCAATGTCATTTAGCCAGTCATTCTCATTCTCATAAGTCTCTCTTCCAATTCCAATAGACACCTCATAGAGACCTTGTCTCTTGAGATATACAATCATCTTCAACTTCCATTCCGAATAGTTTGTGAATGGGGTGAGAGGAGGGATTGATGAGTCCATTCAAAGTTGTACCTGATAAAACCTGCAAATCAAAACAAAAGGGGCACCGTAAGGTCGGACAGACTGCACATTCTAGAGTTTCATCACACCCAGCATAGTCAATCAAGCAAGCTTGATCAACAAGTTCTTTACTTGGGGTATTAAGTGGTAAGCTTTGGCTTCTGGTGCAGTGTTGGATTCTTGAGCTATTGCTCAAATTTCATGGAGAAATCTGTCAAAAAGCTTGTTCTTGAGAGATTGATCTTCGTCCCGCCACATGCTCTGATACCATATTAATTCTTGCACATGATCTAGGAACTAGGAATCAAAATCATCAAAGAATTATTAACAAATACTCATGAATTGGAAAATAACTGGAATTCCAAATAGGTTTCCTCTCTGTATATTATATAAACAATAAAGGATTACAATACCATGCATGAGCAATGGCTTAACTCAATGAAGAATTCGAATACCTAAGGGACAATTAGAATTCAATGAGTGAGTCTAGCTTAACTGACTCTTTGCCATGCAATCTCACTCAGTTAACCACTTGACCAAAAACCCTAATTGACTCACCAAACCCTAACTGAAGTTGGAGTGCAATAAATGACTGAATCTCAACTGAAGGAGATCAAACACATGTCATAGCAATCCAGTCATTAAGTGCTAGTACTGCATGACTCCAATAAACCCTGATGAGGTTAACTGAAGCTGAACTGACCATCAGAAGTTGGTGAAGGCGCCTTGTTAGCTCCAGTTCATTAAATAATAATAAAATAATCAATAAATAATGATTAAATAATATATTTAATGCATGGAGGTGCCTTAACTGACTGTAACTAATTGGTTGAACTGAAAGTAACCCCTAGTTAGCAATTAGGTACATTAATGTCACACAGATCACCCCTGGAGTGCTCCAGTTAGCCTCCTTGACTGTAGGTAGGCGTGGGAGTGACTAGGATGATGGTAATTAATGCTCCTTAATGTCAATTAAACTTAGGATAGTGGTTTAACTAGGCCAATTTGACTGAAAGAGTGTGTATGATGGTAGATGTCTCCAACAGGCACTTACTCTCACACATTATGGGAACTCACATTTATTGACACTATGAAAGGGAATGTCATTGAATGCATCCATCGTCCATATGAGAGAATCAACTAATCAAGGATCCAACCTCCTACCCAAGCACTCGTTTATTATGCAGAAGTAGATTTTACAGAGCCATACCCTACAATTCAAAGTGAAACTTGTTTGTTCGAAGGAACTGTGGAGGGAAATTCTTACCGATCAAATAGATTCTACCCAATTTATTGTTGCAACATAGTTATTTTTCAATCACTTCACCATTCACCGTTGGAATTTATTTTATGAGGTGTTGCATCTATGGGAGTAACTTACCAGTGGATCTCTCGATAAACACTCCTTATGACTTGGATGTCCTTTAAAAAAGAATGTTTTCATTTGTCCTTTCATTTGTAGATAATATTTATCCAATCATTTGACCCTCTATATGGATTAGGTTTTTTAAATATTCATTCTTAGAGCCAATATATCCCATTTGGGTCATTTTAAAATGAACAATTTCAGTGAAATATTTTTTTTCATTAGTGATTTACTACATTCAATGCTATGTGTTCCTCTTGGAGACTTGAGTTAAAAAAAAATATGAAACAAAAGTCAAGTTCTAAAGAAGATCCCCATATCAAACTATAACCAGGTTTTGGTCTTGCATAAGCAAGTGTGGAGGGTGGGAATTTGATGGAGTATCTAACCATATATAGATCTATAGAGTGTGGAATATATTAAAAAAAGTATAGATTCTAGAGACCTACCCACCTTATTACCTAGACCTCCCTATAGCAGTTACTTAATTAATTTCTTAGTGGATTGGGTACTGCTACAGACTTAACGGACCAGATCAAACTCTTTGATGAGGGTTGGAGTATCTCCTAGAAATTATGCTAACCATAATGCATTAGATACTTCCCTTCTAGTTTTTCTAAGGAAGTGAGGTTTGATTCCTTGATGCGGGATAATTATGTTTGGGTAACATTTCCTTTCCAGGGACCAGTGATTGATTCCAAGAATACAGAGGATCAGAAATAGAAGATTCATCCTCAAAATGAAATTTAAGAACATCTAGATTGTACATGTCTTCATCCATAGGATGCCAAGTTCCACAATCAATTAGAATTTCTATTCTATCTAAACTATTTATTTGTAGTCACCCATATCACCAATCATTCGTTGCAAGGTTATGTTGCCAAATTTCCTTTAGAGAGACAAGAACCCCTAGTATTATTTCTATCATAAAGGAGCATCTCTTCTACCACCGCTTGGATGGATCGCGGAAGAAACTACTAGGTCTATTGTACTACTTCCCCCCCCAACTGTTGATCCTCTTTCAGACCTCATGGATTATCATTCTTTTCTTGCATAATTACATATATATATACTAAGGTGGATGATGAACCATGCGAAGAATAATAAGAAATTCTTCCCATGGCCATTACCTATTGTTTATAAAGGAGAAAGAGCTTTGGGTTGATGGAAACCTAGATCTCACAAACATAGATAGTTTGGGCTATAGGAGGAGAGACATTTAGTGTGGTTGAGAGAGAAGGTTTACAGATTATGGGAACAAGTGATGGTCAGGAAAAAGAATTATTTTGAACAAAATGAACAATACGATTCGTTAGATTGAATTTTCTCTAAATAATTTTTCTATTCATTACATTGTCGATACAATACATACATGCTATGGTATACACCTTCACTCTAGCATTCATTTTGTTACACATGAACTCTTCCATCTTGGAGAGATGGCTGAGCAGAAAGGAGGAAACTTCAAAGTTTCTAGGTAAGAAGGTAAGGATTAGGTAAAGTATGTAGCTTAATTTACTAAATGAGAGTGCCAATAGGTGTCCAAGTAGGAGGTAATATACATAATTTTTCTTCTTCCATAGGTAGAGTGTAAGGTGCAAAGGAGGGACAAAGCTTACTTATAATTGATTTCTTTACTTACTCGCCTCATTATATATTTTTCTATATTACGCATGTTTCCACCAACCCTCTCTTTCAAGTGATTATATATTATAACCAACAACCTTAAGTAAAATATTCTCATTTGAGTGAATAAAATGTACTTTCACCAATATAATCTAGCGGTTTAGTCCCACGAACTTCCCTATGGATTGGAATAGATGAAGTCTTTTACTTTCTAAAATTATTCCCATCTAGGAGGACTAGGCTCATGCTTGTGACCAGATATCTACAGGCTCTATTCTTGGGATGGTGGATTGGATGAATATAAATATGAA
This sequence comes from Pseudotsuga menziesii, assembly GCA_001517045.1. Lineage (NCBI taxonomy): Eukaryota > Viridiplantae > Streptophyta > Pinopsida > Pinales > Pinaceae > Pseudotsuga > Pseudotsuga menziesii. The sequence continues at coordinate 286,093 of LPNX011103058.1, forward strand.
ACTTCATATTTATCTCTAACAAGGCAACCACAGGTTAGGATAAAATTGAATTATATCTTCTCATACCACTACTTGCTTTGATGCTAGTTCAACATTACCAACTCCATATATAGTTTAAACAACTCATATCTAGTATTACATAATGATTGACATGCAATAATATTTAGTTATAAAATGTAAGTAGTATGTCTTTAACTACTATGATTTTTAGTAGTTTCCTTTTGGAAGTAGACTATTGTACCGTGTAAGCAAAATCTTCGATGAGGGTTAGAATATCTCCTAGAAAATATGTTGACCATAATGCATTAGCTACTTCCCTTCTATTTGTCCTGAGGAAGTGAGGTTTGATGCCTTGATGGAGGATAACTGGAATGATTTCTAAATAATAGGATTCATATGAATAATAACCTTCTCGTACTCCAGAAGACATTCGTCATCCAGCCTTTACTCCATATTCTCTTCCTCCCTCCTTCCCAGCAGGCTCAATCAGCCTGTCTACCCTTATTGTTGCTCCATTCCTTTTCCCCCTGGTCATTTTTTGGTCATTTACGTGCTTTCTTATATTTCGTTTTTTCCTTCAAAAATAACTCTATTGAATGGGAAAGACCGAAAAAAATAAATGTCAGAGCAAATAGAGGTGGATCTATTAATCGCTAGCCTTGATGTATATATTTTTCTCTATTTATACTTCATTCTATTAATTGACCTGTATTGCCACAATATAATCAATAAACACAAGACCCAACAGGGATGAAGATAAAGAAATAAAAATGTATAATAAAGAGAACATATTTCCCTTAGCGGGATAGAATCCCCTTTTCCTTATCACTGTCACTTCTGTTACAAGGAACTTGATTTGATCATTTTTCCTTATAAAGAAAAAACTCAACGTTTGAAAAGTCAACCATATAACTGCACTTAATTTGGTCTAGGTTTGCCACACCATATCTAATTTAGGTCACTGGACCAAAATATGTTACCCCAAAATTATCACAAAGTATTATGAGGCTAGTTAGTTTGGTGGATAGTATGGAATATTGGAGATGTCCATACCATACCATTCTTAAATGTTAATCTCACTTAGAAAATTTCCTAATGAAAATAGTAAGATTGAAAGATGGAGAACAAATTAGATCCATTTCCTTTATGGTTGAATTGAGAATACATCTCTTACTATACTTAAAGGATGGACGAATGATTCAATCTGTCCATGGCATTCCCATATCTCGACGCCATAGCCAAGCTATAAGGCAGAGGACTGCAAATCCTTCATCTCCAGTTCGAATCTAGGTGTTTCCTTGTTGAGGATGGAAGGAAAAGTATGTATCTCCATTACAAAACCTCTAGAGAGATATTGGTACATATTACCAATATATATAGTGAGTTACATCCTGACTACTTCATGAATGTACAACCCTCGAGTTAGTAATAGCAACTCATTGGTCAAGGAAAAAATGGATTTATTTCTCTCTCATATCATCTCAAATGTCTATAACGTTCAGAATAGGTATACCATTTCAAATTCAAGTTTTCACTATCCTTAATAATTCCCTTATCATCTCGATGATGACATCATTCTTTTTTAGAGAATATTACCTATACCCACCACATTTCTTACCATTATTAAACGTTTCTTTTTTAATAAAAGAAGGAAGTTCCTAGGCCTCCTATTATGATCCATCAGAGTATTATCCTCCTATTGAAATAGATTCAATAGCAGCTAGATCCAGAGAAAAGTTGTGAGAATTACGTTCGTGCATAACTTCCATACCTGTTGGTGGTGGGTAACTAGCTGCTTGTTGGATTTATTATGGGTCTGGATCTTAAATTGATGGCTCTATAACATCATAATCTCCTATATAAGGAACATCAAAATCACCGAGCTATGGATGAATCGAAAAATGGTTCACCTTAAAATGAAGCCATTTAGTAGGTCGAGGAAAACCCGGTAGACTAGATGTAAAAACCATCAAATTAGATCTCGAAACTACCCCTATATGAACCGGGGCTATATGTAAAAACCAATCGTAACTATGAACCGGAGTTTGTTTCTAGAAAAATCATGTATAAACCAGATGTTTATATATGGATTAGCCATTGAGTGGTCCTTCTTAACCTAGAAATGTCAATCATCCTACGAAATAAAAATTTTAGTGGTACATTGTATTAGGAAGGATATTTCTTATATCCCTCCCATGAATAGTGTTAACCCACCTATAGATATTATTGACCTCGCATTCAGCAAAAACAAAGGCATATCCACCCTGATAAGTCTCCAACCATCAAGGCATAAATAGACAAGTTACCGCCAAGGTATCAAGATATTTCTTTATCTAGCGGATGCACGTGGCCATATATACAAATCCGATAGGATTCGTAGATACATAAGGCATTCCAAATTATTTATTCAAATACATCATTGTCATTAAGCCCACTCCATGATAAGGAATTAAATTGAACCCACTAAAAAATGATCTCTCTTATCTCTCTCTTTGTAGGAATGGAAATAGCCCCTCATGTTTTACCAGATGGTTTCGAATTGATAGGATCTAATATGAATTCCATCCACCCCCAAAATAACTATACATGCCAATTTTTATCATCCAACTCGAACAATAACTGGAAGGAGTATACATCACCTTTTTTTCTTTCGTGATGGAAGAAGGATTGAAAAAAAACATGGGACATGAAACATGCTAGTGATCCCATATTGGAACAAATGATTGTTACTTTGTATGCTCCCCCAACCATTATTGGGATCTGGAAAATGACCAATGCTACCTACACTCAGAGATGGAACTTGGTAACTCGACCCCCCTTCCTAAATGTATTAGAATTTGAATGCCATTTAGATCTTGAAGCAGATAATTCTTATAATGTTTGCAGCAAATAGATGGAGAATGAAGATACAAACTGAACAAAACAAACCACACAAGAATTGGACAAGTATTGCTCAAGAATTTACATTATCATTCACAATAATAAATTTGGTGTTACAATAGGTTGCAAATAGGAGTCTTTACTAGCAAATTGGGGCTCCAATCTCTCCCAGGTAATTACCGGAAATGGCTTCACAAATGATCCCAAAGTCACTTGAATTTATGAATATAGGTTGGGTATATGTAAGGGAAATTTTCAAATTCTCATATGCATCATGTTTCAGTTTATACAGGCTGTTATGAATCTTTCCAAAACAACTCCCAAGTCACAATTTTGACCCTTGGGGAAAATGCACCAGATCTTCTCCCAATGCAATAAAAATGAGTAAAATAGCTTCCAATGCTTAAGTACTGAACATGAGACTTGAATTAAACATTAATTACAGTTCATCCATCATACATGTATTATAGATACATTTATCCATTCAAAATAATAAGAATTACCATGGCATATATCAAAATAGAGTAGAAATGGTCATTATTTGCTCATCAAAAGTCACTTTGGCATACAACTCTTGGGAATTTCGACTTGACATTTTTTGAGAATGAATAAAAGATAATATTTAAATGATTACAATCATAAATGGACAATTAAATTCTCTCCCAATTCGAAATCATCAGCATTGCAATGGTTCACAACAAGATAGTGGGGAAATGACACTATTTCTTCATTGTTCAACATTTTTACATGAATTCTTTTGGGTATTTCGACCTGAGAGTATTATTACCATGAAATACAGATAATATACATCATCACATAATATAATTGGCATTATAATATTCCCCAAAGAGATCAATAGCTCACCCAAAGCGCAATCCCTCCATTGGCATGAATTGGTGTGAAAACTGGAAATAGTTGAGAGAGAGTGCCGCAATAGAAGAATCCACATGCTTTCCTATATATTACACCTTAAAATAAGACTCCATTAAATCTCCATTAAATACATGATTGGCATTTCCAAACACCAACTAGGATAGGAATCTTTCACCCTCGAAATTGGTTTAAGCAAGAGAACTAATCATCCACTAGCTCTCACAATTCACAAATGACAATTTCACAAATGAGAAAAATCTTTTTCTCATGGATGATCCCTATATTTTATAAACATTATTGGTATTCTAAGGTTACAAATCCATCCATAAACCAAATCCAAGTCGAATTGGTGTGGCTGCTCATGCTATGCCATGTGGCCTCTCTCTTCACCTTCCCTCTTCTTCGAAATTTGAGTAGGAGCCTCTTAGCCTTCTCCAAATACCAAATTCGACCTCTAATATGCTCTATTCAGTCTTGACATGCCATTATATCATTAATTCAGCCTTCATATTTATCTTGTGTCATAACTGTCATAGAATCTCCATCATTGTTGTCATAGATGTCATAAATATAAGGGGAATCTAGCCAAGTGTCCATGAAACTCCCATTTGGCTCTTCCTCTCCCATGTAAGTTACAATTAATCCCAAATTAGACCTATGAAGTATATGGAAAATTATATTAACATTATAATCCATACAAAAACATTATGCTTCCCATATATTCAAATTTGCAAGAGGAAGATACCATTTAACATAGGAATTCTAGCTAGTGTGGGCCCCATACTCTCCATGTGTCTTCATGCTCCATTGTCACTTCCATTTTCTCTTGTATTTATTTAATAAGATGCATTATTAAATATTTATTCCCTTCTAATTTCTAAACATCATTTATTGTCCCCCTTATTCGAAATATCAAAGCTTCCAACCCAAACCTAGGAAACTAGTGATTTCCTCCATGGCAATTATTTGAATTTTAGCATCCATTTGACAACTTTCATGAATATGGAAAATGTGATTTTTCCATTGTAACCCAATGTAAAATTTAGGACATTACAAATCATCCCTTCCCAATATTGCTTGTCCTCAAGAAATTTCAAACATGGTTGTTGAAGAACCTGCTTTCTGTATGATTCTTTGAAGTTGCCACTGAGCTGGCCACCTTGAGTCTTTGAGATTTCATGAATATTTCAGAGAGGCACCACCATGCTTGCTGCTGCACTACTCTTATTAACATCACCTTATTAAATGGGGAATCCATCTCCCATACTGCTTGTTTCCCAAATAATTTGAAATCAATGGGACTAAAAAGTATCTCAAGGTCCCATTGCTTGCATTGCACTCCAACAATTAAGAGTGCTCTCCAACCCATACCATTTGGAAAGAGAATTCCTAGATCCCATTTTATTGTATGCATTCTTCCAAACATCATGGGTGCATAATATATATCATGAAAGTATATAAAAACATAATAAGAATGGACATCAAGGAGGTTCCTCACCAAGAAATCATGAAAGTGCTTATACCTCCCAGTGAGTAGACTACCATTTTCCAAGTGCATACATGCTTCAAGTGACCAATCAAACCTGCTCCAATGACATAGGTGAGGATCCCATGTCCTATAATGCTTCTCCCAAAGAATGTAATATGCATCAAAATAATAATCAGCCATTTTTTCTTTCATCCAAGAAGTGAATGAAGAACCTCCACCAAAATACGAACCAAATAAGGAGCAAATAAAACACGAAGACTTCAAGTGTCTCAAATAAGTCTCATAAATACACCCATGAATATGTATATCATCATGAAATAACAGAGCATGTTTTTTCCAATAATAGTGTTCCTCAATCATATCCCTCTTCACCCAAGTGTTGGATGAAGTTCCTCCAACATCAAATGAACCAAGTGTTGAGCAAGAAAAACCATGAGTCTTCAAGTGACTCAAATGAACATCATAGGTGCACCCATGTAGATGTGTATCATCATAATGTAAAAAAGGATGCTGCTGAAAATGTAAATAATAATGTTCTCCAACCATGTCATCATAAAAAATCAGTCTAGGAGTTCCATACTCCTCATGTGGCACCATAAAAAAGAACCCTTTCAGCCATACTTCATTAAGATGAATGTTGCAAAATTTAGAAGTGTAGGATGTAGGAGAAAGAACCAACTCACCCAAGTGATCAAAAAGTACAAAATTGTCATCATGTGAAGGATCCATAGGAGTAGGATTATGTGCCTCTCTTAAAAATGCAAAACTTTCCTCATATGTTGGTTTCAATGTAGTGGAGTCATGCAATTCTCCAAAAAGTGTGTAACCATTTTCAAGACGCAACTCAAGTTCCTTTTCCACCACAAAAAGTGATTGTCTCTCATCAATATTAACTTCAAATACAACAAGAACCTTTAATTTCCCATGGCTCTCATGATCCCTCATGTCATGAGAATCCTCCAAACAATCTACCATTTCACAAACTGAAACATAGGAGGAAAAACAAGTGTCTTGCAACTTTTCAAGAAGCTGCTCATTTTGAATTGTGAGCTTATAAATAACTTCATTATTCTTCAAGGAGGATTCATGTAACCATTCAATAAGCTCAATGACATTTTTTCTATCAAAAATCAAAGACATGAAATTACCTTTGATGTTGCACATTGCTCTTTGGATCTTCTCCATGTCTTCAAGGAAGGATGGATCCTCCAAGGAAGTAGCTCTCCAACAAGAATTTGATACCAATGCTTGAGTGTCATGGAGTATGCTTATTAATTCTTGCACATGATATAGGAACTAAGAATCAATCTCATGAAAGAATAATCAACAAATACTCATGAAATGGTGTTAGTCGGAACCAAAATGGTTTCCTATCTGTATATTTAATAAACAATGAATAGTTACAATACCAATGTCAAGCAATAGCTTGAATAAGTGAGGAATTTGAATACCTAAGGAGGTAATTCGAAATCAATGAGTGAGTCTATCTTAACTAACTCTTATCCATTCAATCACACACAGTTAACCACTTGACCAAACCCCTAATTGACTCACCAAACCCTAATTGAAGTCGGAGTGCAATAAATGACTGAATATCAACTGAAGGAGATCAAACACACGTCATAGCAAGCCAACCATCAAGTGCTAGTGCTCCATGACTTCAATGAATCTCGATGAGGTTAACTGAAGCTGAACTAACCATCAAAAGTTGGTGGAGGCACCCTGTTGACTCCAAATCATTAAATAATAATAAATAATCATTAAATAATATATTTAGTGAGAGGAGGCTCCTTACCTAACTGGTTGAACTGATTGTAACCACCAGTTAGCAATTAGGTGCATTAATATCACTCAGATCACCCCCGAAGTGCTCCAGTTAGCCTCCTTGACTGTAGGAGAAGGCTAAGTTAACCTCCTTGACTGTAGGTAGGCATGGGTGTGACTGGATGATGGAAATTAATGCTACACTGATGTCAATTAATGTCAATTATACTTAGGATAGTGTTTTAACTAGGCCAATTTGACCAAAAAGAGTGTGTATGATGGTAAATGTCTCCAACACCCCCCCTTAAGCTATAATCAGGAAGAGTTAGAAAACATAGATGCATAAAAATGCTAGGGACCTAGAAAAAAAGGCCATAGGTCACCCTGTAAAATAAAGTAACTACTTAATATAACCAAGGAAACAGGGAAAACCTCATGGGAAAAAAATACCCCCCCCTCAAACTAAGCAGTAAATCAAGAATTGGTTCTTCTATGCAGCAGCATCCTGAGACTGCGCATGTGAACCTATAAATCCAAACTAAATGAATATGTCAGGAGGAATATTCCACTTTGGAAGAAGAACAGTGCACTCAACTGAATCAGAAATATAAACAGCTGCACGGTGAAAACTGGACCCATGTAGAGCAACTGAAATCATCTGAAGAGAGAGAAAAGGTTCTTGAGGATTTGAACCATGTGTGGAACACTCAAGAAACTGATATGTTGTATCCTTTAACAGAAAACCATGAGTAGTAAAATCAGCCCCAATTTTTAGGAGTAAGTGTCCAAGCAGATGCAGAATGTCTTCCTCTTTACTAGTTCTGTGAGGAGATGAGCTTGTGACCAAAGGTAAAGAATCCCTGAGACTCTGGAGAGCGAATGCTTGAGATCCATAATCCGATATAGTTTCATAAATATCTAATGATTCACAAAATAAAATATCAGCAACCTCATAAGAGGAAACTAACACAAAATCCCCAGCAGCAAAATTGAAGAAGAACTGCGGTACTTGATTTTTCACACCAGAATTGGTGAGAGTAGCTACAAGTATGACTGAAAGCTCTTGGATTTTAAAATATGAACAAAATAATATCATATAAAAATGTAAATCAGATCTAATTAAGTTCACAATAGATCCAAAACTATGAAATGAAATCAAATCCCCAGCAGCAGTTTCGAAGGAGCCTTGCGGTACTTGTTTCTTCACACCGTTGATGAGAACAGCTACAAGCAGTACTAAAGGTTTATGAACCTGAAATTTTGAACCTATAAATATCATATCATATCCAAATAAGATCATATCAGATACAATAAGCTTCATATCATATCCAAAATTATGGTGAACCGAGACGGTGGATGCACAGTTGTCTTTTTCTTCAAAATTCTAAATTTTGGTGCATGCAGTCCTGCAGGATTTTACTGGAAGATCTAGATCATGGAGAGTGAATGTGTCACTATTATAATATGATATTTCTTCCAAAATATCCAAGTTTTACATTTTTCACACCAGCAGCAACATTAGAGGAAGAAAAAACAAATTTCTCTTCACTTTCGGAAGCAATTACTGCCAATTTTGCACAGAATTCAAAGGAAAATCATCAGTGAATGTTTGCATGGAAGTGCAGCATTATTTTTCTTCAATATCATAGATTCAAATGTCTTCTTCTGTTTCAGAAATATGAGGATATGAGATATCAGAGATCTCATGAACTTCTGGAGCATCGAGAGAAGGAGTCACTGCATGGAGACTTTCTTCAATTCGAATTGAATGTGTAGAAGATTATGCTTCATCTTCATCTTGAACAACTTCATCAGATAGAGTAGAGGCTGAGAATTTCGAGTAAAGAACTCTTGTGGTGCTGGCTGTAATCTCCAAATTACTATTATGATCCTCATTGTGCTTTCCAAAGGTTCTGTCCAATTTTGTCTAGACTTCCTTTGGGTATTCAGCAGAACCAATAATAAGGTAGTACAAGCTAGGAGAAAGGGCCAGGCATATTGCTCCAAAATTTCTATCACCATCATTTAGTCAGTCATTCTCATTCACATAAGACTCTTTTCCAAGTCCAATAGACACCTCATAGAGACCTCGTCTCTTCAGAGATGCAATCATCTTCAACTTCCATTCCAAATAGCTCGTGAATGGGGTGAGAATAGGGATTGATGAGTCCATTCAAAGTTGTACCTGTTAAGACCTGCAAATCAAAACAAAAAGGGGCACCATAAGGTCAAATAGCCTGCACATTTTAGGCTTTCATCACACCCAGCATAGTCAATCAAGAAAGCTTGATCAACAAGTTCTTTACTTGGGGTATTAAGTGGTAAGCCTTGGCTTTTGGTGCAGTGCTGGATTTTTGAGCTATTGCTCAAATTTCGTGGAGAAATCTCAAAAAGATTGTTTTTGAGAGATAGATATTTGATACGCCATATGCTCTGATACCATATTAATTCTTGCACATGATCTAGGAACTAATAATCAATCTCATGATAGAATAATCAACAAATACTCATGAAATGGTGTTAATCGGAACCAGCATGGTTTCCTCTCTGTATATTCAATAAATAATGAATAGTTACAATACCAATGTCAAGCAATAGCTTGAATGAGTGAGGAATTCGAATACCTAAGGAGGTAATTCAAAATCAATGAGTGAGTCTATCTTAACTGACTCTTAGCCATTCAATCGCACTTAGTTAACCACTTGAACAAAACCCTAATTGACTCACCAAACCCTAACTGAAGTCGAAGTGCAATAAATGACTGAATCTCAACTGAAGGAGATCAAACACATGTCATAGCAATCCAACCATCAAGTGCTAGTGCTCCATGACTTCAATGAACCCCGATGAGGTTAACTGAAGCTGACCTAACCATCAGAAGTTGGTGGAGGCGCCCTGTTGACTCCAGACCATTAAATAATAATAAATAATCATTAAATAATATATTTAATGAGAGGATGTGCCTTAACTGACTGGTTGAACTAATTGTAACCACCAGTTAGCAATTAAGTGCATTAATATCACTCAGATCACCCCCAGAGTGCTCCAGTTATCCTCCTTGACTGTAGGTAGGTGTGGGTGTGACTAGATGATGGCAATTAATTCTCCACTGATGTCAATTAATGTCAATTATACTTAGGATAGTGGTTTAACTAGGCCAATTTGACCAAAAAGAGTGTGTATGATGGTAAATGTCTCCAACAATGCTAAGGGCCTATTGGATATTTTTTTCATTCATATTTAAGGACCCTTCAAGAAAATGAGGCTCTTGCAAATGAACCTCCTCATCTTCTTCCTTCTTTCTTGGACCAACTTCATGAAGCTCAAGTGGTGAAGGGGAAGTTGATCTTGTTTCTTCTTCAACTACTACAAGGTATTCATTTTCATGTTTAATGGAATTTTGGCTTGCAAAAACATTTTGAAAGCTGATCTCTATGTCACCAACATAGATTTGTGAGCACCCATTAGTAGGTACTCCTTCATAGTTCAAGCATCCATCAGTAGATGCTCTTTGTTTCATTTCCAAGGTAGCATGTGTCTCAAAATTATCTTCATTATTTTCATTAAAAACTTCTTCATACTCATGTGATGTATCTTCATATTTTTCAGAGTCACTTGGGAGTGAATTTTGATCATCTTCATGTACTACTTCTTCTACTCCAACTATTTCAGAACTAGGTGGTTCATGGGTCTCCTCCTTTTGCTCCTTCAAGCAAACTGATGCATTTTTCCCCTTAGTTTTCTTAAAATCAATATATTTTTCCCAACTTTGGATAGCCAAAAATTTGAATCCTTTCATAATATTATTGGTCGTGTCTTCAATGATAGGTTCCATACTTTTAATTATCTCCTTACCATCATATGAGGTTCTCTTTTCATGCCTAGTCATAGTTTCCCCAAAAAATTGCCTTCTTCTCCTACTTTTTTTTTCCTCTTCACAAAAGAAATTTTGGTTTCAATATATAATTTTGGTCACTGAATTATTTTAATAATAAATATCATACCACAACAGGTGCCAATATCATGCTCTGATACCACTATAATGTCCCCTTTTTGTAATTTTATTAAAATGCCAAATTTTCCAATTTCCTCACAATTTTGTCTCTTAACTAGTTTTGATGTCTAGACCTCCAAATTGACCCAAATGCTTCCAAATTATCTCTGAATGTACATGAATGATAATATAACTTAAATATTATTCTCATTTATGTTTTGTGAGCTCCAAATTACTTCTTCCAACTTGTTTAATGTTCTGTTCAAAGTAGGAGTCTTTACTAGCAAATTGGGGCTCCAATCCCTCCCAGGTAATTGCTGGAAATGGCTTCACAAATGATCCCAAAGTCACTTGAATTTATGAACAGAGGTTGGGTATGTGTAAGGGACCTTTTAAAATTCTCATATGAATCATGGTTCAGTTTATACAGGCTGTTGTGACTCTTTCCAAAACAACTCCCAAGTCACAATTTCGACCCTTGGGGAAAATGCACCAAATCTTCTCCCAATGCTATAAAAATGAGTAAAATGGATTCCAATGCTTAAGTACTAAAAATTAGACTTGAATTAAACATTAATTACAGTCCATACATCATAAATTTATCATAGATACATTCCTCCATTCGAAATAATAAGCATTACCATGGCATATATCAAAATAGAGTGGAAATTGTCATTGTTTGCTCATCAAAAGTCATTTTGGCATACAACTCTTGGGAATTTTGACTTGAAACTTTATGAGAATGAATAAAAAATAATATTTAACTTATTACAATAATAAATGGACAATTAAATGCTTTCCTAATTCGAAATCATCAGCATTGCAATGGTTCACAATAAGATAGTGGGGAAATGACACTATTTCTTCATTGTTCAACATTTTTACATGAATTATTTTTGGTATTTAGACCTGAGAGACTTATGAACATGAAATATATAGAATATAAATCATCACATAATATAATTTGCATTATATCTTCCCCAAATAGATCAATATCTCACCCAAAGTGCAATCCCTCCATTGGCATGAATATGGTGTGAAAAATGGAAATAGTTGAGAGAGAGCACTGCAATATAAGAATACACATGATTTCCTATAGATTACACCTGAAAATAAGAATCCATTAAATCTCCATGAAATACATGAGTGGCCTTTCCAAACACCAACTAGGATGGGAATCTTTCACCCTCGAAATTGGCTTAAGCAAGAAAACTAGTC
>LPNX011103058.1:298332-321546 GCA_001517045.1 Pseudotsuga menziesii
TTATTCTCATGGCTGATCCCTATATTTTATAAAAATTATTGGTATTCTAAGGTTCCAAATCCATCCATAAACCAAATCCAAGTCTAATTTTTGTGGCTGCTCATGCTATTCCATGTGGCGTCTCTCTTCACCTTCCCTCTTCTCCCAAATTTGAGTAGGAGCCTCTTGGCCTTCTCCAACTCCCAAATTCGACCTCCAAGATGCTCTATTCAGTATTGACATGTCCGTATGTCAGTATTTCAGCCTTAATATCTCACTTGTGTCATAACTATCATATAATCTCCATCATTGGTGTCATAGATGTCATAAATGTAAGGGGAATCTGGTCAAGTGTCCATAAAACTCCCATTTGGCTCTTCCCCTCCCATGTAAGTTACAATTAATCCAAAATTCACCCTATGAAGTATATGGAAAATTATATTAACATTATAATCCATAAAAAAACATTAGACTTTCCATATATTCAAATTTGCAAGAGAAAGATACCATTTAACATAGGAATTCTAGCATGATTGTGGGCCCCATAGTCTCCATGTGTCTTCATGCTCCATTGTCACTTCCATTTTCTCTTGTATTTATTTAATAAGATACATTATTAAATATTTATCCACTTCTAATGTATAAACATCATTTATTATCCCCCGTACTCCAAATCTCAAAGCTTCCACCCCCAACCTAGGAAACTAGTGATTTCCTCCTTGGAAATTATTTGACTTTTAATGTCCATTTGACAACTTTCATGAATATGGAAAATGTGATTTTTCCATTGTGACCCAATGTAAAATTTAGAACATTACAGGTGGAGAATCCCGGGGACTATGGAGAATGAATGCTTGAGCTCCATAATCTGATATAGCTTCAGAAATAACCAATAATTCAAAAAACCTAATATCATCAAACTCATAAGAGAGAACTAACATCGAATCCTCAACAACAAAATTTAAGGAGACTTGCGGTGCTTGATTTGTCACACCAAAATTGATGAAACCAATTACAAGAAATACTGAAAGTTCTTGAATCTCAAATCCTGAATCGAATATTATCAGTTCAGAAAATAAATCATATCCAAATAGATCCATATCAGATCCAAAACGTTTCTCCACCGAGACGGTAGATGCGCAATTTTCTCCTTCTTCAAAATTCTTATTTTCGGTGCATGTAGTCCTGTAGGAAATTACTGGAAGCTCTATATTGATGAGAGTGAATAGAATCCTCTTATAATCTCATATTATTTCCATAATATCCATTATATTACTTATATTCACACCAGAAACATTATTATAGATAGAGAAATCAAATTCCTTGATAGTTTTTGAAACAGTTACCGATAAACTATGCACAAAATTTAAAGAATTACTGGAGAAATTTTGCAAAGAATGGAAGGAATTTTTTTATTCAAAAATGGAGATTTGAATTTCTTATTATGGATCAACCATGTGAGGAATGAGATATCCGATATCTCATACACTTCTGCAGCAGCAGGATAAGGAGTCACTTCAAGGAGACTTTCTTCCATTCGAATTGACTGTAGGGAAAAATCTACTTCTTCTTCGTCTTCAACAATTTCGTTTTTTGTAGGAGAGGGCATGAAATCATCATGTTGAATTTTATTTGAAACTCTCTCAACATATTGGATTTTAGATTCATATCCCATATGACTACTAGTTCCTCCTAATAGAGGGAAGGTGATGAAGGATTCCCTGGAAGCAACCATGTGGTTGGATGCTCTAGAATCTATCACATAAGCCTTCGACGAAGAGAGGCTTGCATGCAAGAATATCTCATCTTATTCAATCTGCTCTTCATGATATGACATTACTCCTCTTTGTGGGAGGGAAATATTGTTCTGTACACATAGAGCTTTCATCTGGTCTAGGGTCTTCTTCGTGCATGAATCTTCTGGATGAAAACCCCTCATACAATAGGGATACTTATTATTTTTCCTCTTAGAGCCAGAGGATCCTTAGAAATTTTGTTGATTCTGTTTAGGATTTGAATCAACTACTTTTGGATCCTTCTTCTTTGATTTCCCCTTTTATTGTGCTTTGAAAGAGCCAGTAACTAGGAGAGATTGATCTTTGGAGGTATTGATGACTCCCATTCGAATCAACTTGTCTTGCTCCTTGATTAAGGACTCAGAAAAAGAATATAATAAGGAATATTCCAATAAGGAAAGCTTTCCCACTTGGAATGAACTATGGAAACAATTATAGAATACTCAGATCCTAGTTTTCTTAGTATGGAAAGGAAATTCTTCTCATCCTTCTGCTCTATTCCATGTTGTTTGCATTGAAGTACTAGAGACTTGAATTTAGTAAAGAATTGCTCAATAGTTTCGAAACTGCTGGGATGTAAATACACCAACTCATTCTCCAGAATGTGTCCCCAAATATCATCTTATTTGTTAAACAAGCTATCAAGCTTCTCCCAGGATTCTTTGGGAGTCCTCAAGCCTTCTAGGTGGAAGAGGAGATCTCTAGATATATAAGTACATAAGTAACCGAATTCTTCATCACAACAGTTCAGAAACTTGTTCCTTTCAATTGGCTAATGAGGCTCAGGCTCCCATCCATGTATGATCCTATTGTAGGCTTGCTTGCACAAGGCCAGCTACATATCAATCCTCCAATCAAGATAATTGGAAGTTGTGAGGATCCGTGGTTCAGGAGTTTTAGAAATCATAATTTCTTCGGTTGAAAGTACCGTAAATAATTCACACAAGCTACGTATTACCTTTCAATTTCACTGCGATAACACACTAAAACATATGAACTATTAGAATCATGTTTTTTCTATTGACATGAACATATTTTCGGGGTCTGTCATGCCCTCTCTATTGCTCTAAATAAATCCAGAACTAGAAAATCATCATAGGAGAATTCTGTGGAAACCCAGCTGCTTCTGATGTTCAATGGGGAGAAACAAGCATGAAACCTTCCTGAGAAAGCTCTAATACCATATTAAAAATTGAAATCCATTTATATCTTCAATCAGATAATTCTAATAATGTTTCCAACAAATATATGGAGAATGAAGATACAAACTAAACAAAACAAACCACACAGGAATCAGACAAGTATTGCTCAAGAATTTATAGTCTCATTCACAATAATAAACACAGTGTTACAATAGGTTACAAATAGGAAGAATTCGAATGCATTAGGTATAAATTTGAATCTACTAAGTGGATATGGTTGTATCAAACTGAATCTCTAACTCATGGTCTCTCAATCAATATCAGAGTCAAAACATCAACTCCCAGATGTCCAACCAACTCAATTAATCAATGATGGCTAGTTAACTCAGTGCAATTGAGTGTGGTAGGTGGGAAAAGGAACCTACTCCATAGGAAAGAATGAATTATCCATGCAAGGAATGCACTAGATAACTTCTTGTGAACTAATTGAAAGTAATTCAAGGCTAACTGAGACTAACTAGTGCTATCTGCAACTAACTGAAGTAGGTTGGTGTCAGGACTCCCAATGGATCCTAAAATGTAGGAATTGGTCTAGGAGGTGCCCAAAATGATGCATGCACATGCAATAAGTGGCAGTTAACCTCTACCAGTGTTCCCCACACTCCAATGACTGGTACATGTGGCCTGATTAGGTCAAGCAGACCCATTTGTACTAGTGGACCCAATTAATTAATTAAGGTTCCTAAGTTAGAATAAATAATCTAATATACAGTATGGTCAAGGGAGGATTAATAATCCTAACACTCATGGTCTCTCAATCAATATCGGAGTCCAACATCAACTCCCATATGTCTAACCAACTCAATCAATCAGTGATGGCTAGTTAACTCAGTGCAATTGAGTGTGGTAGGTGGGAAAAGGAACCTACTCCACATGCAACCATGCATTATCCATGCAAGGCATGCACTAGCCAACTGATTGTGAACTAACTGAAAGTAACTGGGGGCTAACTGAGACAAACTAGTACTCACTCCAACTAAGCAAAGTAGGTTGGTGTCAAGACTCCTAGTGGATCCTAAAATATAGGGATTGGTCTAGGAGGCATCCAAATTGATGCATGTGCATGTAGTAAGTGGAAGTTAACCTCTAGTAGTGTTCCCCACACTCCAGTGACTAGTACATGTGGCCCCATTAGGTCTAGTGGACCCAATTGTACTAGTGGACCCAATTAATTAATTAAGGTTCCTAAGTTAGGATAAATAATCTAATAGACACTATGGTCAAGGGAGGATTAATAATCCTAACATAATGAATAGAATATAAAGGTGGAAGCACCAGATAAAGGCTTGAGAGACATGCATACAGAGCTGCATGCAGAGCATGGACAAAATAGCATAGAAAATACAATAGCTAAAGTACAAGAATGCTTTAGTTATAAGTTACACTATAATTCCCTTCCTACTTGGTCACTCTTTGGACCAACCATTTTCCAATTGATCAATATGGAAAAGGGGGAGGTAGTATTATCTAGAGGTATTTGCATATAAATCCCTAAGGCCCATTAGCCCAACCCACTCTTCATAAGACATTATCAGACATGATCTTGGGGTGGACATTTCCATACTTGGTTCTTTATAACAATAGTGATCTATATTCCTCTCCTATGTGGATTCCCATGTTTACTAGTGCGTGATCTAGACTCGAGAAGAGAACGCTAACAGATCCAATGGGAACCTTAGAGCTGGGGCATGTATTAATTCATTAAAAAGGTATATTCTAGTCTAAACAGGTATGCGCAGAGTAATGGTAAAAAATGTTTATGTTAATGAGTGCACCTATTACCTATGTTGCATTCCTTATGTTTTCAGTTATGTTGATTTAATTATATCTTTTGTTATTTGTTGTTTGATTATATGTTGTTTGTAAGAAGTGATCCCATATCGACTATTTTGAAATTTCAATGAAATACTTACGATTTTATACATCAGGAATTGGTCATCCGGTATGCTCAATAAACGATATGGCTCGGGGACAATCATTTTTTTATTTCCCCATATTTCCTTTCCATTGATTACCTTTTTCAGAACATTCCCCTGAAGAAGAGATATTTTCCTGGAAGATGACCAGTTTATATAATCATTTCTGTATTTGGGTCTTTTACTAGTGAGCCCTGGTAAAGTTTTTAGATGACGTATTTTTTTTCAACGATGTCCCCGATAACATGACATAGAAACTCCTTAATCAATTAACAAATAGTGCAGGTTGTTTAAGGTCATTCTGGCTCTATGTTGGAATTGGATTATTACTCCCTTAACTAACCCCAAGATTCTATTCACTACCACTACTATTTATCTCTAATTGTATTACACTATCACTATTCAAGCATAATCTATGGGTCTAGTTGAGTTACCCGCTTCTATAGAACTTTATAAGATGCCTACTTTAGTCTTCATGGCTTCTTCATCAATGGATTTTACATCACTCCATGCCATACTTCCAGGGTGAAGGCGATAGTAAGAGTAGTAAGATAAGGGTAAGGTTGATCCATCATTCCATCCATGCATCCATTTGGTGCTGCTTCTAAGATCAAGTCATGGGTGAATGGTTGGGTAGCTACATCAATCACTCTATCTCCTTGGTTGAAGGTATAAAGGGAATATTAAGGAAGTAATTGACTAATTGAAAGAAGGATTGAATTATCAATTTCTATTATGAACAAAAAAACACATGCATGGTACCCTTCTAACATGAAATTAATCGGCCACTTCTCTAGATTTATCTGATGAGCGAGAAAACTATGGTAAAGATGCCATGGTTGGGCTCTTTCTAGTCAAATTTCCTAGTACTTTTCAAACATGACAGTCATGCCTCAGATTGGGCAGGAATTCACATAGAGTAATTATTGTTGGACAGGATTCGCTAACACTTTATGAACATTTAGAGGTAGACGAGAATATTTATGAGGTAGACAAGGTCCATAAAAGGGGGCCTTAATGTATTCATTATTAATCAAAATGAAATGACAAATGAGAGATTTTATGGGATCTATTATATTACAACAATACATGGTAGGGGATGCTTCTGAATTTATTTTGAGAAGAAAATTAGTACGAAGGAAAAGTATCTAACCTACAATAAGAAAATTGTAGGAGATACATTAAATCCTTCAACCCCCCTATTGGCAGGCCACCTTCGTTGCTATTATACCCCTGAATTCGGTTTGTTCATTCTAGACACCTTCCTAGTTCCAGAAGTTTAAGGAAGTCAGTGACCTGATGACAAGGAATCCGGCAACTGAAGCCCCAGTGAACATGCTACCAATATTTTCATGTTCATCAATCAAAATAAATTAATAGGTGTTGGAGTAGCTACAATTGATTTAGCGGGAGCTGCTTATTGGATTCTTACTCGATCCATACAAATCCACCACTATGGGATAAACAATTATCATGGGCTTTAACCAAAGCTATTGCATTGCACTAAACCACTCATAACTACATCTGCATTTAATAAAAGGACTCAAAAACTAACTAGAAATAACTATGAAACATTTAAAATGTCCTTTGAACACAAAAGCCCTTTCAAGTCCCCTAGCCACAATGAATAATCCTTCTTTATTAATACTGGCCACTCATAAACATATATTTGGTTTGGATTGGAGATGGGATAAACTTTTCTAACTTGAGACCCTAACCTATCCTATGTACCGGTTTAATTCTTTCTTTGGAAATATAAGCTACGACTACTCTCTATACATGACTAGTAAGCTGTGTGATTATGATTACAAAGATGTAAGTTATACTAGTAATTTATTATGTCATGCTCTTCGTTGTTAATCAATTTAATGGGAATCAGTGAAAATAGGTTTATGTTACTAAATCATATTTTTTCCTTACCATTAACTCCATATTAGTACAATAATATAATGTTGATTATGTAAACATAGTGAGATAGCTTCACAAAGAAATGATCCAATTGGTCGAAATGTACAATGAATATTGTATCAAAATAATCTCAAATTTATTAAAAAATATAATAGGTTTTATTCTTATAAGTTCTTATCTCATTTTGGGTAAAAATAAACTTGTCATTCTCAATTCTTGGATCCGGTGGTGGGTCTATTTGTGGGAACAGTTCAATATGCACAGGAATCAAATTATTCTTAGTTCATTACTCATGCAAATTCTTATATGATGATGTGAAATGATGTGGGCCACTCGCGTTTTATGGTCTTTTAAACCTGTGTAAAATGACATAATCTCCCTGCTCCCCTCCATCCACTATTTCTCCTTGATTTATCCCACTTTGACCCTTATATTTATATTGTATTTTTCGAAGTCATTGAACCAAATGATAGACCAAGGGTTTTTCTAGTAAGGATATTTCTCCCACTCTGCACCAAAGAAATAATTCAACAGGTACAGAGGATAGGTTAGGCCCCACTCTGTTATAGCTTATTTTACCACACCTGCTTGTATGGCCTTCCCCTATCCCTCTGCAGACTCTTTGGACCCCATGGACCTTTTATATACCTTTGATGTTTCCAAGATCATCCCTAAAAACATGCTTAAATTGCTATACGCGACTTTTAAACCCTTTCTCGTGTATATACATGGGTTTGACCCCTAAAACCGCATATATCAGGATGTGTGCAAAAGGCCAAATTCTTTTGGAGTTTTCCTTGACATGGATCTGACTCACTTGTCTCCTGGCCTTCCATATGCCTTGAGATCGCTCAGATTCGACCCTTCATTGCCCCATTGAAGAGATATATAAGGAACCCTTTGGATACATTGAAGAATATGTGAGAATTGAGAGCAAAGAAACTATAGTCCATTGTTACCGGAACTTATGCTTGAGTCTGCATCCCTTTGTCCCTTGGAGCACTTTGGTGTTCTTCCCAAGCTTTCCTTTTGCTTGTGATATTGCTATTGAGAGATGGAGGATTGAGGTGGTGGAGGCCCAAGTGGGGGATTCAATTTCTCTGATTTGCAGACATGCCGACAGAGGTTGTATTCATTGTAATCTCTGATTTTATATTAATAGAAATATCTTTTCCTGTCCAATAATGTATGTTTGAATGAATATTTTATCCATGGATGATTTCAAATGCTTATACATTGTTGATTATATATGCTAGAGTAGATCTAACACCAATATATATAGCATGCTTGTCTTGTTTACTGATTGTTGAGGAAGTAATTTATCAATTCAAGATGGAGTTGGAAAGTTCAATGGGGATCTACTTCAACCATCCAGAATAAGGTACGAGTTTTGATCCTTTAGTGTTAGATATTTGATTTCTCTTGCATATTGCAAAGGATTGATTTCTGGAGTCAAGTTGTTTGTTGTGGTAGCCCAAGCCATAGGAATTTCTCTCTGTAACACCTCCATCCACTGTTTCTCCCTGATTTATCCTGCTTTGATCCCTATATTTTTATTGTATTTTTTGACGTCATTGAATAAAATGATAGAACAAGGGTTTTTCTAGTAAGGATATTTCTCCCACTATGTGCCAAAGAAATAATTCAACAGGTACAGAGGATAGGTTAGGGTCTTGGCTAGTTCTTATTATGATGGAGCGACCGCAGATTTTCATAATGAATCAAAACATGTAACGATGCTTTGCGATCGATGATAAGATCACGGAAACTGAAGTGGAATGACATCCACTAGGAATTTTATCCTCAACAATCTGTCAACAGGTATTTATCACTCACCGTGTCCTATTGTTTTTCCTTTCCCCTAACAATCATAAATCTCAAGACTAAGCGCTATTATAATGGGAATTTATGAGACACCTTCCTTATCACTTACTTATTTTGGTATATTTTCTCTTCAAGCACTTTAACCTGCTTGGATCACATCTAGGCAGATATAAGTTGGGCACTTGAGAGGGTTCAAGTGGATATTACAATTTTTAAACTAAAGGAAGATAGTGCAAATATTTGAAAGTGTTGTGACCATTTATTCAAATAAGCGATGAGATTTTCAAGGTAAGTAAGGATGATTTCATCCAAGTCACATTTTTTTGGTGAGAGTAGGTAGCTATCATAGTTACCTGTCAAAAATTATGCTACTATATTGATTGAACCAAACCTAAAAGTAAGAAATTAGAAGTCTCGCACCATGAGTGTGAAAAGGGTATGCAATAAAAGCTCCATCAAGAAATATGTCCTCTTCATGAAGTGGTTTACCAAGTAAACATGTCCTTAAGTGGGATGTCCGATCCCATTTCAAGTTCCATATCTAATATGTACTAGAAAACAATGTTTGTTCCGAAAAAAGATGTCCAACTTTGATCCTAAAAAATACGCAATTACTTTTAGAATCACGCCTGCCTACATTGTAAACCTCGTGGAATGAGAAACGCTCTTCCTTCACCCACCCGAAAAAGAAGAAAGAAGGAATAATATTTAACTGAACCTCCACGGATAGAACTACAATAGATAGATCCACTAAACCTTGTAATATCAGGCTCTACTGGCTCTAAGAATGAATATTGAAAAAACCTAATCCATCCAGAGGGTTGAATGATTGGATAAACAAGATCTAAAAATGAAAGGACAAACTGGATATTCATATTCTTACACCTAAATGTGAAATTCGCAACGTCGGGACGACCGCGGGTGATTCTAGACCAAATAGACATAAATTGTGTTACATGTTCCCCAATCATTAGATAGAAAGGGACTATTGCTTTCTGGAATACTAACTCAACTCAAATAAATGAATTTGATTCAACCAGAATCTTTCCCTATAAGCTGCCTAACACCACATGCAATTCGAATGAAAGTTATGTACTTCTCAGGAAGAACAAGACACCACCATGATAAGGGATATAGTCAAAAACTATTAAAGAGCTACTACAAAAAGGAGTAAAGTTCTAATATAAGATTATGCACAATCCTTGAAAGCAACCAGTATACTAACTAAAATGGAAAATGGTAATTATTGGAGGACATGAAGACAAGTATCTTAAGCAAGGTAACTATCTCAGTTCCATACAGAAATTTTGAAGAGTACTTTTCGTCTGGAGTACTTCATGAGTAAGGAATGTACCTCGACGTTGAACGATGAAATTTTAGTTCCTAGTAAGGGGAGTATTTTTCAACATTTTTACTTTGTATATAGTTCATTCCATATATTAATCCTTTCAAACATTTATATAGGG
This sequence comes from Pseudotsuga menziesii, assembly GCA_001517045.1. Taxonomy (NCBI): domain Eukaryota; kingdom Viridiplantae; phylum Streptophyta; class Pinopsida; order Pinales; family Pinaceae; genus Pseudotsuga; species Pseudotsuga menziesii. Next base: position 308,424 of record LPNX011103058.1, read on the forward strand.
GAATAGGGGAACCTTGAATGAATAAATATAGGACATGCTCAAGTTATTATTGAAAGAAAGTGATTCCGAACTTGAATTAATAGTGGACCGAACATTTGTCACACCAATAGCTATGGAAAATAGGTTTTGTTCAAACCCATATTGTGATTTGCATTCGCTACCACAGAATGAATTAATTGTGATATGGGATAATAGGCCCCATAAAGCATCAGTTCTTATACCAGAAGGTAATAGTGGTTTCAATATTATTTAATAAGGTAGAGGGTTACTATGTTATTCAACCTAGTCCTCCCCTCACATTTAATTATTCATCCTATGATTGCATAGTGATACATGATGATGCATCATCACCAAAAACTAACACACTTTAATATGACTCGATGGGTGGGTCTTGCAATCAAGCTCCCTTCTGCCTTTGCACTTGAGGGATGATAGCTCTTGGGCTGGTGGGGTAGGTTGCTTCCAATAAAAATTAGGGGGGATAAATAAAGTCAGAAAAGTCTTTGATTGATTGAACTAGGGGGAAGAAAGATAGTCGAGAAACATGTTGTTGTAACTTGCTAACTCATTTATTAACGGGGATGGGAGAAATTTATAAATACTCTTGATATCTCATATATCTTATAGAATGGACTTTGTAAAGAACCGCAATGACCAATCTTTGCATGAATAGATAATGATTCAATTGTATCTTATCACTCTATATCGTTAGGGATAACATATAATTGTCCCTCCCTGAATACTCTTAGCATATGAGCCTCAAATTGTGAATCATTGTATATGATGCTTGGTCATTCTTTCCTTCAATCCATTCGATCGATGTAGGAATGTGTGTTCTGTATTCGTAAGTGAAAAGGTTCCCTCAAAACTTCAGTTGCAAAGAGAGGTACACAAATATTTGTTCGCAATATAGGTTTCTAACTCAATGTATTGTAGAATAATCATCTTTAAAGTGCCCTGTTATCACTAGTTTAGAGAGCTATACTCCACTACGAAGATGAGATAGGGAGCGGGTGTAGGGCAGTGTAGGGAAGAGAATAGAGAAGCCAACCTTTTTAGAAGCTAAGTCAACCTTTTATTATATGTCAAACCTTTCACAACCAATATCCCCTGGCCCTTCACCTCAACCTAGATAGCCCACATCTTAGGCCCTGCCCTTCCTTCCTAATGGATAAATTCCTCCATTTAAGCTTTCCCACTTTAAAATAAGAATGAACTTTAAGGAAGGATTCACGTGTGCACCCACCCATAGAATCTAAGAAAAAAATTGCGAACTAAAGAAAAAAAAGAAAACCGCTTACCTTATAGCACAACCTGATAAGGTGTATGATCAAATGGACTGGTCTTTCATATTTGATATGTAGACTTGTATAGGTTGTGGACCTTGGTTAATGGGCATGGTGACTACCTTTTTTATCTAGTGCTTCAACCCTTGTTTATGTAAACAAGGCCTTGTAGTCTGGTCCAATTCATTCGACATATCATTTGGGGTAATTTAAATACCTGGATTTGGAATTTTTTGATGGAGTAAAGGAAACACCATTATTTTTAGCTTCGTTCTTTATGGGGCGGCAATCTTACCATAATTATTTACATATTTTTGTAGTATTCTATGGGGCCAATGGAACTACAAAATTTATTCAAGGTTTGGGGCCATGGATAATTTCGCATAGCCTAAATATTCATGGGATCAACTCTCACTCCTTCTTTACTTGCTGCTCAATCCCCCCAGCATCCCTTAATAGTGCTATAGGTACGATCGCACTAATCTAGTGCTAGATGTGCTGACTAGCCTTAACATTAGAACTAAAGAGACCTTTAGACACGTGTTGATGACACACAAACAAGAGTTCATAATATACACACTGTATAACACATTCGATGTCCTATCACAAGCTAAAGACCATAACTACCTTATGTTTATCTCATCAAGTAAATAGCCATTTCACCAGGAAACTGGTAAGAAAATAAGCATCTATGTGAATCAGGAGGACAAAGCAGGGAGAATGCAACTAACCAATATTTTCTCCTTTATATTTGAATTTTCTCTCACCCTTGTGACCTACCTATGCCTCTGCATCACTCCTTGGAATGACAGGCTATGCCTTAAAGTACACTTGGAACGCTATAAAATGCTGGAACCATTCGAGGATGCCTACACCAGTGGAAACTAATTTTGATCCGTTAGCTTAAATAGCTATTTCAAAATGTAAAACTGAGCTTCAGATATACTCTACACTACGTCGCTCAGTCTTTAGCATCCCTTAGAAAATGTAACCTCCCCCCTGAATATTACCTCCCCCTAAGCAGATGTCACCTAATGGCCATTTCTTTTTACTGCCTGTTTACTTCTTAGGATGGTTAAACTCACATTTGTATCATGGAGCCCCATTTAGCAAAAGAGATATCTTGAGTCCTATATCATTACCTTTTATCCCCACTTCATCACCTCAGGTTGTGTTCATCCCTAATCAGGACATACAAATGTTGGAGGACAATCTAAGACAAAAAAAAAAGTAATCTCTCTTGATAAAGTCGGTTGTATAAGTCAACCCAATTTGCATATTCATCTCTAGGGGCTTGAAAAGGAACTTTTGGGACACCAGTGGTAATTTTTTTTAATGGAAATAAGTGAGTGGCATGAGGAGAAAAAGTAGGTGGTAGTACTAAAGGAGGAAAGATACACGTGGAAAGTTAGATATGAGGAGGTCATGGCCGAGGCTAGGATGATAAAAAATTAATTCTATTGAAATATTAGTCTGGGGTTATGTGGTTGATGATATTCCTTCACTATATTTCCATAAATGGGTGGATTTTTATGGGGATCTAAGCCTTACCCCTCTCTCTTTAGTACCACCTTCACCTAGGAGCATGGATGGCATGGACTGCTACCCAACACACTATTTGATTAATCATCCATGCAGAAGAAAGTAGCCAGGGGCATGCTATAAAATACTCCCTTTACTTTACCTCCACTCTCCTTATTTCTAGTTCTAGCATTCTCTCTTCCCACACTATTCATAGGAGATGAAAGGATAGAATCACAGGATCCAATTGCATCATTATCTATTCATGCAAAGATTGGTCATTGCGGTTCTTTACAAATTCCATTCTATAATATCTCTGAGAGATCGAGAGTATTTATATACTTTTTCCTAGCACTGTTAATAAATGAGTTAGAAGGTTACACCAACATACTACTCAAATATCTTTCTTCCCCCCGATTCGATCAATCAAAGACTTTTCTAACTTTATTTACCCCCGCTAATTTTGATTGGAAGCAAACTACCCCACCAGCCCAAGAGCTAACAAGAAACTAGGTGCATTCCTTTTTCGCCCTACTTAACCCACCTTCGGGTTGGACGAAAATCGTCCCTTGAGTGCAAAGGAAGAAGGGAGCTTAACTGCAAGACCCGCCCGTCGATTCATCTTAAAGTGTGTTAGTTTTTGGGGATGATGCATCATCATGTATCACTATGCAATCATAGGATGAATAATTAAATGTGAGAGGAGGACTAGGTAGGATAGCATAGTAACCCCCTACCTTATTAATTATTATTGAAACCAATATTACCTTCTGGTACCATAACTGATGCCTTATGGGGCCTATTATCCCATACCACAATTAATATGTTCTGCGACGGCGAATACAAATCACAGCACGGGTTTGAAAAAAACCTGTTTTCCATATCTCTTGGTGTGAGAAATGTTTTGTGCATTATTAATTCAAGTTCGGAAGCACTTTCTTTCAATAATAACTCGAGCATGCCCACTTTTAGAGAACATCCAAGTCATAAGGAGTGTTTATCATGATGATTCTTCCTTGTTTTATTAAAAAAGAAACGTTTAATAATTTTTGAATATTAGTCACAACAATTACACTCCTTATGACTTTGGTAAAAGGCCACCTTTTACCAAAGTATGAAAGAGATTGATATAAAGCTTATCCTAGATGTATTCTAATGGGCGTTCAACATGCTTGATCCGATCTAGCACTAGTGAGTGTGAAAATAACTCAGGAAGGATCAAGTAAATATTATACAGAGATTATATGGATCAAATTGTTATTCTTACACCAAGGATATTATTGTTTCCAAAAAGGACTCAGGAAGGATCGAGTAAAGATTAACTTAGAAAAAACTTTGTCCCTCCTCTTTTCTTCATATCCACTCATAAAGATTGATCGGTATTCTGTTTATAAATTAAATATTCTTTCTTTATTCCCCGATAGGCGTAAAAGACGAGGCAATTGACTAAACAAGGGAGAAAAAAAAGTGAATTCATATTTTGTTAAAAGGAATAGAAAACAAGCAAACAAGGAAGACAAGCAAGCAGCTATAAGAGGAGGATGAATAGGACCACTCATTTGGTCCCATCACTTATTTGATATTATAATCATTCCTTGTAATATGTATAAAAAAATTATTGATTAAGGTACTCGTTCTATGATAATTCCTATTCCAAAACTACCCTCTATTTTAGTTCCTTCAGAATTATGGATTTTCGCTCTTTCCCTGTAAAGTCCCATGGTTCTTGCTTTTAATACCAGGGGCTCCTATATCCTTTAAGGGCCTTGTTGATGGTGTGTATCATTTTATCCCAATAGGGTGAGAGAAGAACATTGAATGGTATGCCACATGCATCCTACGATGGTAAAATCCATCACAGAATACATGTATCAGGAACATGTCCATTAAAGGCCTAGAAATTCGCACATTCATCGAGAAACTCATGAATAGCACCCGTGAATCCCTTCACATATTGTCAAACATGGAGATACTATTCTTTCTATTCCAGAAGATCCTATATCAATAGGAAATTCCCTACCTCTGAGTGCGGTTTGAATTATTAATTCATGTGATCAGAAGCAACTAATTGGGTTTACAGCGAAACCTATAAAGCTATCACTAATCCAACTAGGAAAATTTTACAGGATGAACCCCAAAGGGAAACTGACGATAAATGACAACAAGTGATTGGATCCAAAAATTGTTCATATTAGATCATTGGTTCTGAAGATATGAAAATATGGATAGGATACCTCGTTAATCAGAACTAAGAGAGGAAGGCCCACATCAACAATTTATAGGAAGGAGAAAGCCTGCATCACCACATACCTGATAAAAGGGAAGTCCCCATATTTTCCCAAAAGAAAATAAGGAGGCCCCATAATGGTGGATAGAAATTATACATGTCCATATATTAATTGAGAAGTTGTTTATTTGGTCATTCACATAGGTTTTTTATCCCTCCCATTCGTCATTTAACAACGATGATCCCAATATTCATAATAATGTGAAGACAAACACAATTTAAATGAGAGGGAGATATGTTGCGTTCTGGCATGGTCCAGGATAGTAGGGAGTTTGGGGGACCCCCACCGTGAAGTGATGCTATCTGTAGTGGGCTTATATAAAGAAAGTGGTTTAAGTTTATGTCATGATAACATGGGATAAACCACTAGAGAATCCTTCCAGGGTAGGTGAATAGAAATTTAAATTACATATGTTGTTTCCAATGCCATTGCTATCGTAATTTCTAATTTCCATCTCTCTATAAAAACCCATACTCGATATCTTAGATCAAGTATGGGTTTTTATCAGTGGATAAAAATAAATAAATAAAATAGAATAGGGATTTAACTACTAGTAACGATACTGTGTGGATAATAGGATTTAATAGAGGATTCATTTTGTGCGGGGCAGTAAGGGGAGGATAAGAGGCCCAAGCATTGAAGGCATATGGTAGATTAATTAAGTGACGATTCTAGGTCTAAGGTGATCCATTTGTCCCTTCTAAAATCAGGTCATGGGTTGGTACTCCATCGACCCTAGGATGAAGGTATCAAGGTAAGGGTAACATTTGAGGTAGTATGATCCCATCCTGCTAATGTTGATAAGAGGTTAAATAGCAGTACCTCCTAAGCACTTCATGAAGTTCCTAGTTTAGGGATAAAAAGTATATCTCTTAAGTTGGGAAGGTATTAAGTAAGAACATAAGTAAGGGAGAAGGGTAAGGGACGAAGTTGTTAGTGTCATTCCTGATAATAGGTTACAAACAGTCTTGATTCGATCACTACACTAAGCGTTTCCAGATCAGACTTAGTCCTAGTCACAAAAAATGTAAGAGCAGCCGCAAACATAGAAAAGGGACTCCATCCCAAAAGCAACATGAACTTTATCATCTTCACCTAATAGTAGGAAGTGCAAGGCACTAGCTGAGTATCTATCCAAACACATCACATTACAGATTGAGACTTATCTACTATTAATTAGTGCAAATCTGAGTGCAATATATATATATATATATTATTCTTCCTAAAATTATATATGAGATTATGAAATTATCTTAGAATAATAAATAGAATCAATCTATATCACTACTCAAGCTGGTGAATAGGTTTAAGATTATAGGCAAAAGGAAAAAGGTGAAGGTAGGTGATAGATTTAGGGTTCTTTGATCATGATTGGATATTTTTCTTATTTTTGTGCATCCATGTCATTACACATCGACATATAATGAAGAAGATGAAATAGGATTGGGTGGTCGATCCAAAATATGGTGTCCCTCTTTTACCTTGTCTAAATGCATTGAAGGTAAGAGTAATGACTCATTCATATATGAATATTGATAGATTTGACCATTCTATTTTATAACATAGAGAATTTGGTTATCCCCCTCTCCCACACTCCTTTTTACTCTTCATTGTAAGGTTAAAGATCAACTGGCCATGATAATTCTTGACAAGGACAACCAAAAGAATCTCATCTCTTAGACATTGGAGAATAAGAGGACATTGTTAATTAACTTCATATTTCTTGATGTTCCAGTCCAGGAAAGATCACTTCCTAGTCACCAATAATGGAATTACTTTTTTTCTTCTCGGTTCAGTACCTTTGGTATAAATACATGGATTTATTTTTATTCTCTTTAGTTACAGCTGGGCTCACTTACTAGTGGTGGGAAAGTGTTGATCCTGTATTAGGGGCTAAATTAGATAAAGGTATGGGACATAATTATTATGGAGAGCTCACTTGGCCCAATGGGAAGGCCAATAAATCAAGTAAATGAAAGGATCAATTACATTTTTCATACGCTCTCCCCTTATAGATAAGGATATGTTTAACAAAATTTTGTTATTTTCTTATTTGATCCTATCTAGTTTTGGATAAGAATATTTGGGATACTTAGTCCCAGGTCTTATATAAGGATTAAAAAAAAAATCTTGTCGTATCCACTCCCTTCCCTGCCACACACGTGATGATTTCTGACCGAAGTATAGGTATAGGAAGAAATAAAATAATTCATTTGCTAATTATTCAGATCAGCCCCTCCCCTAAAAGAGCAACTAAACAAGGAAATTATTGGAGAAATACTAATGTAATGATGAAGTGTAGGGATATTTGTGTACATGTTTATTTATTTTTTTGGTACATAGTGGGAGAAAGATCCTTACTAGACAGACCCTTGGTATATCACTTGAGTCAATGACGGTGCCTTCCAAGATTTATGAACTATTTCATTTCGTTCTCTTGGGGGATTGATCAGGAAATATGATCCCCTGTATTTCTACCGTGGGCTCTATTTAGCAGAGTATCCCCGATTGTGCAATAACCGGGACACTTGGGACTTCTTTGCCTTTCCAAACATGAGGCATTATTTAAAGAATTGCTATTATTTGTCCTTTCTCATGGATCATTCTATTTAGGAATAGATATAATAGGATCAAACCTATCATTTCAAAGTAAAGTGTGGAGTGGGAAAGATGTCAGAAATGGGCCCCCCTCCTCCCCTAACATATAGAGGGTCCTACTCTCATTGATGCTTCTTCTTACAAGCAACAAAAGATTGTAGAAGAATAAACGTATCTGGAATGTGTGTCTATTTACACCTCGAAAGTGGGAATGTTATTTAAAACAAAACTCAGGATTAGAACCTGAATCCTTCCAAGAATTTTCTTTGTAAGATAGATTCCATATTTGAGTTGAAGTAATGATTTTCACGTATAACTTTTCCAATCCTCATTTTAAGGGATGGCATTCACCTTTTCACCAGTATGTTTCATAGTCAAGCTGAGGAAGGAATATCTATTTCTAAATTACTGATTAAAATTACTTTGTGATAGTATATACCAAGTATATTAGGTTGGAAGAAACCATAAGAAAGAGGATATATGAGGACAAGACCAAGTAGGGAGGATTACTCTGGTGTAATACCCTAAGAAAGACTTAGGTGAGTAAGACTCAGATTTTTAAGTAACCAACATGGGATTTTTTCTTGGGTGCTAGCATGCTTGAATTGCTCAATGAGGCTCTTCTTTTCATGCTCGAGATAGTTGGAGGTGAAAGGATGCCTCCTTGTCTTCATTAATTGGAGTCTAAAGCAGCGCCGTCTGGAAATAGCCTCCTTAGTGTTAGTTACATTCCCTATGTACTACTGCCAAACTAGATGATGTTAGAATTCCAATTCTAAAATTGTGTGATTCCAAGAAATATAGTATGGAATAACTCAATCCTCTATCTATATTTGTATGTAGAATCTATAAGTTCCTTGAAAAAAAGAAAAGAAACAATCCCCCCAACCTCCCATATCCTTCGACTAGTTTTGAGTAATTATGTTCATCATCATCATGATATAGCTTCTTTTCATATGCTTGCTGATATGCATGAGATAAGGCACTTGAGTAGAGTGAGGAAAGATCGATAACCAAACCCTAGGAAATTCTTCTAAAGAAGAAAAAATTCATTCGATACTATGGCTGACTGGCTACGCAGAGATCGTTTGAGAAGATTTCATTTTTCAAAGCCAGGCCGATTGGATTTCCCTTTTTAAAGAGAGGTGAGTTAACCTTCTGAAAACATATTTTGTTTCCACATATTATGATTGAGGTTCCTATCCCCTCGATTCCTATTATAGAAAGAAAAACAAGGCATGCCCTCAACCTATAGCTTCAGACCTTTTCTTTTCAGTCAAGGAAATAAATCTTGATAGTCACATACATAGACATCTCCTTCTTCTATAAAATATTATATCAATATACAATGCCAATATTGACCATGGTGGGGATGGATGGGGGGACAATTTTTATTATCAGAGATGCCAAAATTTGAATTAAACTATGATGCACCCCCCATCCCAACCAATCTTTTATTTATCCAATCCATCTTTTAGAATCTTTTTTATTGACCAGGTAGAGGGTTCTTTTTATAGGTGATAGGTAGAGGTGTATGGTTGTGGTTTTCCTAGAGATATGATTATGACTCTAATAGCATTTCCTCTTGATTTAGCATGTTCATATATAGAGTAATTCCTTAGGATAATGATCAATATATCCTCGATATAAAGTTGAATATTAGTTACAAACTATAAGGTTGAGTTTTATTTTCTTTATAAATAGTAGGGATTTTATTTCCATGCACTAATATAAAACAAAACGAAAAAGACACTAGTGATATTGCAGAAGATGTACGAGCCCCTTTCAATGGAAAGATTGAATTCAATGATAATATGGAGATAGATACCAATCTATACTATATTGATAGATACTTTTCCTTCTTCCTCCAAATATTTACGAATCAAATGATATTTCCATTATAGTGCTTGTCTCTTCTTCTCTCTCTAAATGAGACTCTTTCTCGTCATAACAGCTTAGTCGGTACTACTACCTACTAGGAATAAAAAATGGACACTTCAAAATGAATGGAAGAACCATGCAACCACTATGTCAAATTAGTGACATCAGGGATTTCCCTATTCATTTATATTATCACTTTGAGACCATCAAGAAATATTTTGGGTTCTTAGTTGTTCAGAAGAAATCGTTCCATAATTTAACCGTTGGGTGGGAAATAGAGGTGGGTAGATTGTAATTGCACCGACCAGTTAGGTATTGAATTGTTATTGATCCGACCTCTCTCCTTACTTAGATCCCTTCTTTCGCTCCGATATTTTTCCCATTGATGACATCAATAGAAAGGTCATAGAACCTTTCAACCACCACCTATGACACAAGAACCCAATCCACACATGTACGAGCCCCTTTCAATTGATAGATATTGATCTATACTATATTGATAGAATATAGATATATTTTAGATAGAGTTAATACTTTTTTGCATATATTACACACTCTATAGATCTATCTGAGAACCCCCCCTAAATTGTAGAGAGAAACTTTGTGTGACTATATCAAGCCTTTTTCGAATTTTTCACAAGGAAAATGCATAATAATTTATATCAAGAGCTAAGAGCACTTCAATCAAAAAGAATGACACGTGCATTAGGGAAGGGAGTGGGTAGGACAAGAATTTTTTTTCATCCTCTCCCCATCGTAGTGTCGGAGCTCGAACGGGAAAAGTTGAAGGGCTGCTTCATAGCTCCCTTTACCTTTATTAGATGCAGGCTACTAGTAACTAAAAATGGGATCAAACCTTTTCATAGATTTCTAGTAAAATGACCCACGTAAATAGATACCAGAAAGAGGAAGAAGTAAGAATGATCTATATATATAACGGAAAAAATAGGAGCATACGGGCATGATTATTGGAACAAAGCAATTATTATAATTGCATTGCTTATTTTAGCAGTGTTGCCGGAAAGAAGAAAGGATAGTATAACCCGTACCGGCCCTACCTAGAAACCAAGTGATATAGAGTGAAAGTAACACACTCAACTTGATGATTATCTCATCACAAAAATATTTGATTTTCTTTTTGAACCATTCCGCATCATGTTTACATTTGATTTTTTTGTTTCAAATAGATTTAAGATCATGAGAGCCGAAGGAATAAGACCTCTAATAAATATGGTCAGGCGTCAAGACTAAGCACTATTATAAGAGCTCGTTTTACCTCTTTAGAGCAGGTTTCTGTGATCTTATCATCGATCGTGAAGCATCGTGACATGCTTCGATTCGTTATGAAAATATGTGGCCAGTCCGTCATAATAGGAACTAGAAGAGACCATAACCTATCCTTTGTACCTGTTGAATTATTTCTTTAGCACACAATGGGAGAAATATCCTTACTAGACAGACCCTTCAACTATCACTCGAGTCAATGACATCGTAAAATACAACATAAATACAGGGATCAAAGCGGGAGCAATCAGGGAGAAACAGTGGGAGGAGGGAAGCGGGGAGATTAGGTCATTTCACACAAGAACACGGGTGGCACACATTATTTCACATCATCATATAAGATTTTGCGTGGGTAATGAACTAAGAATAATTAGATTCCTGTGCACATTGAACTGTTCCCACAAATAGACCCACCACCAGATCCAAGAATTGAGAATGGCAAGTTTATTCTTACCCAGAATGACATAGAACTTATAAGAACAAAACCTATTAGATTTGTTAATAAATTTGAGATTATCTTGATACAATTTTCAATTGGTTCGTTTCTTTGTGAAGCTCTCTCACTATGTTTAATAATCAGCATGATAGTATTGTACTAATATGGAGTTAAGGGTAAAAAAAAATATGATTTAGTAACATAAACCTATATTCACGTATTCCCATTAATTTGATTAACAATGAAGAGTATGACATAATAAATGACTAGTATAATTTACAGCTTTGTAATCGTAATCACACAACTTACTGGTCATGTATAGAGAGTAGTCCTATCTTATCCTGCCAAAGAAAGAATTCAACAGGTACAAAGGATAGGTTAGGGTCACAAGTTAGAAAAGTTTATCCCATATCCAATCCAAACCAAATATATGTTTATGAGTGGTCAGTATTAATAAAGAAGGATTATTCGTTGTGGCTGGGGGACTCGACAGGGATTATGCGTTCAAAGGACATTTTAAATGTTTCATAGTTATATCTACTCAGATTTTGAGTCTATTTATTAAATGCGGATGTAGTTATGAGTGTTTTAGTGCAATGCAATAGCTTCAGTTAAAGCCCCCATTGACTCCCAAATAAGCGAGCTTGATAGCAGCTACCTCCCAAGGGAGCCAAACTCCCGCGAAGAAGTAAAGAATATTATTGTTACTAAAATATATACCCTTTCATATCGTTTCTCTCTGCCAAGATGGTGCTGTTGCAAACCTCCTCATAGCAGTTGTTCTATTCTCACAGACTATCTTCCTTTCCTTTATTTCCCTCAAATACAAAGTTGGGATAAATAGTTATACTTAATTATGTGCTACCCTATCTATCCAATGACCTTATGTTGTATGTGTAAGCCCAACATATTTCCAACGTCCTCATGTTGGATGTGTAAGCCTTGCCATCCCATAGGAGTTGTAGATACATAAGGAATTCCAAATTATTTATTCAAATACATCACTGTCAGCAACGATCCAGAATGTTCTAGTACCTGCGCTACAATCATGCATGACCTCAAAATATTGTGCACTTATGAAGAGATAAGGGATATATTTCTATTAAAGAGTTGATACAAAAGAGGACTAAAGCAACACAGAACTTATATTGTTCCCCCCCACAACCTCGTTTTAACGGTTTAGGCTACTCCCATTTCGTTCGCCGCTACTACGGAGACTCTATAAGTGAGTCGGCCCCATGGCGAAAATACCAGAAGAGTTCATATTCGCCTGTGACATTATTTATTAAGATCATTGGATGGAAAGAAAAGAGTTATTCATCCTGTAAATTATATTCTCCTCCTATTTTTGAGGGTCCAAGGTAACATTACTACTACTCTATGAGCACTAAAAGTATATTTTGATTTATTAAATCCCTTTCATAACAAATAACAACTGGAACGAAGTACTGGGGAATTAGAAAGTCTTGATGTGCTGGAAAATATTCCTTATTCATGATTGGAACAAGATCACTTTGCCTCAGGGGGTTGCTTGAGCATAAGTAATAGGGGTAAATGATCTTCAAGATGGATAATAATAGGTTGATAAGAAAGAAGGGTTTACCTAGCATGATAATTTGAGCCCCACATGTAAGTACTTGGTAGACACTTTAGGTTACATATTACCTTTTAAAGCAAGATCTAAACTATAGTAGAAATTTTTATATACTACCCCAAGGAGGGAGGAGGGTGTTATAGCCCAAAATGACACATCTCTGCCTGTGACCACTTTCCCATGATTTCGTCGCATGTCGGCACTTCATGAAAGTCACTGAAAAAACACCTATCTT
>LPNX011103058.1:321562-339076 GCA_001517045.1 Pseudotsuga menziesii
ATCATGAGTTTTGTAACTCCGTTTGACCTCATTTCTACACCGATGGAAAGGTATTTCAGTTATCTAAAACTTTCCAGAAGAAACCAAATTCTGAAAATGCTGAAAAATACCTTAAAAATGCATTTTTTGTGTATTCACGACTCTCTTTATGTGCAACTCGTGAATCACTCGCGACTCTTGTGTTTTACAAGTCGCGAATGGATATATTCGTGGGTTGCTCTTGTGGAAACTCGCGGATCATTCACAGGTTGTCCTCCTTCATAGTCATGAATCTGTCTCTTAACATTAAAACATAAAAACACGCCTTTTCGGATTAGTTTGGGTAGTTACACAACTGACTCCTTCAGTTGTAACCACTTTGGCTTCGCCCCTAACTCTTCTTTAGCATATAAATAGAGGTAGGGAGGTCCATGAAAGGGGACTTGGAATTTATGCATTGTTATGCTAGAGCAATCGGGACTCTCTTTTCCTACACCTTTTCCCTGGAGGTCTTCCCTTAGTGTTGCAGAGCTTGGAGGCTAAGTTCTTTGGAGAAGAGAAGCAGCAGAACCAGATCAAGGTTTCATGAGCTGCCAAACTTGAAGAGAAGGTATACTTGTACTTGTTTTCAAGATTAATAAAGATGTGATGTCCTTCTTCTTCCCAAATCATTGTTCAATATGTGATTGAATCTCTGTTTATGATCATATTATAATGTTATTCAGATCATTGTTTCATATTCATTTGATTATCATTGTCTTATATGTGGTCATAATGGCTTGAGGAAGGTATAACTTGTTTTGCAGGTCTCTTGGAGCGAGAGGAGCAAGAAGAGGATTGAAGAGAAATCTTGGACCAGCCTTCAGTTAATCAGGTGTGGATCTTTCTCATCTCTGAAACTTGCTGATATATGCTTGCTGAACATTGTGCATCTCTCTTTCAACCCCAGTACGTTGATGGCCTCTTAAACCCTAGCCATAGGACATTTTCCTTTACAACAGAATTGGCGACTCCGCTGGGGAGAGCCTTGTCTGTTTGGGGTTTCTATTGATTTATTTTAGCCTGTTGCATTGTTTCATATCCTTGTTGCCACTTAGGAACACCTTATCAGTCTGATTACACACTTCCCCTGCCTTCTTAGGGTAGTTTTTTGACCTTTTTGGGAATTTTTCCACCCATTCGCGAGTTGCTCTTCCGAACAGTTGTGAATACTTTCTTGCATTCGTGGGTTGCTGTACTGAACAGTCGCGAATCATTCACGGGTTGCACTTATAGACAGTCACGAATGCCCCTTTAAACAGTGTTTTTTCCTCTTTTGTGATTTTTCTTCTGTTTGAAGGTGTTTTGGGTAGGTCTTTTAGGGTCCTCTGTAGGTGCATGACTCTAGGGAGTTAGTGTCATCCTTTTTGCTTGTTCTCTATCTATGTGGTAAGCCTTTTTATAGCATTAGGGTTTGTTCTTTGCTCTTTCCCCTGTCTCCTTTGCTTGGTTTGATTTTTGGCCTATGTTTCTGATCAGCCTCTGTTAGTGGTCTTTGTTTGATTTCAGAAGCTTGTTGGCGCTGGTTTATTTCTTGTTTTGTTAGTTAACATTCACCATGCCAAAATAGTGGACTTGTCTTTTATGCAAGCCTTCCTTCCAAGTAGGGTTTATACTAACTTTAGAGCACTCTAGAGTTTGTTTGGTGGTTTTTTAGCAGAGTTCCTTTTGCTTTGTTCTTGTTATCTGCATGCTTTTGCTTTGTAGGTAGTTTTTCTTTTGCCTTTATAAAAGAAAATTAAAAAGAACATTTACTTGTTTGCTGCTTGCCCCCCCCACCTCTTTCTTTGGCTTGACTTTGTTGTACAAGGTACTGAGCAGCCTTTGTTTGTAGGTTTAGATTGATACTTGGGACTTGTTGACCTTTGTTTATGTCAATCTTATTGCTCAGTCTCCTCATTACAAAGTTGTTGGCTTGTCTATCTTTGTGAGCCTTCCTTTCAGAGAGGTTGATATCTAACTTTAGGGACCTAGGGTTTGCTTGTGGGGAATAGAGTAGTTGTCTATTTTCTTTGCTTTCAGTACTTGTTTGCATAAGTAGATAGGCTGATTTTTCTTTTGCATTTATAAAAGAAAAAGACAAAAAAAATCTTTGCTTTATATGCATGTAGATTAGTTTTTTAGTCTAGATTGCATGGCATATTATTGTTTTTGAAAAATATAAAAAGATTTTGTTCTTTTTTGGCTTTCAAGTGTCTATTTGAAAATATAAAGAGAATAGTTTTTGCTTTCTGCAGTTCATTTCTCTTTGTTTAGTCATTGTGTTTCAATTTTGAGTCAAAACACCACATGAGTTTCATGCCATTTACCCTCTGAGTAAGAAACAACCCTTAAAATAAACGATATAATTTAAAATTTACTAGTAAGTTTTATTTTATAGGGTCATACACCTACTAGCTTAGGCTAGACTTGTGGGCTAGGAAGTGTAAACTTCCCACAAGTTATAAAAACTCAGACGTAGTGGACCTTTCACTAGGTAAATCCTTGACTTCATCGACTGTATCTGGGAAGCTCCTCTCAAATGGGAGTTAAGCACTAGGCCACGTGGAGGCTTGGACAGAGGAGATAACCCTCCGAATCCTTGTCAAAACGTAACCTAGGACTTTTACGCATCTAGGGATTCTGTCCTAGACAAATTTTTGGGCTCACCTACCCTGCCCATGCGTACGAGTCCGGCTGATGACTGTCCCCCCAGACTGTCAATATAGTTAAGGTAGCCTTTAGTCTCTTTGACATCTAGGGTTCATACACAGGTACACCAGAAGGTTATTTCTGGTTGACCTTGGACGGGCTTGGAAGGTAACCCTTGTGGAAAGTGCAGGAGGGTGGTGGGTGATTCCTCTTCTTGTGCCTGAGAACCACCTCAAGGACGCCAAGTAATCGTTCATCATCTTTCTTCTGGAAAGTACATCTTATACCTGTTTGTCTGTTTGGGCTTTAGGAATTTTTTAGTGAGTGCTGTGTGGTTTGTCTGTACTTAGTAGGCCATTAGGTGTCTGCTTTGTAATTTTAGTTGACCATCAACTTCATACTTTGTCTCTTGTTTTGAAACTATGGCTAGCACCCCTTCGAACACCAACCAAGAGATCCCCATGATGGGAGCTCCTTGTCCTATTCCTCTCACAGGGAATGTTGGTGTTCCCTTGATGGCCACCTTGAATCTTCCGAGATTCACCCTAGGGCTACCAGTGTGGTTGTTTTCCACTCCAACTGTCCTGAATGCTCCTGATGCTTCTCAAGTAAGCTCCTTATATCAAGGGCATCAAAACACTATCTCCCCTTCACCTGTAGTTAGTTCTCCTCCTCCTTCTACCTCATGCGGTGAAAGTACTGATACTAGTAACCGGCAGTCTAAAAGGAGTAAAAGAAGGAGGAATAGGAAGAATGCACATAAGCAAGGGGGCACCCGTTCAACCTCTGCAAGTCAAGTTGAACCTCTCCACCGAGCCTCGGTTGTTCAGGCTGGGGGCACCCATGCAACCTTTGCAGGTCATGTTGGATCTAGTCACTTAACCTCTGGTGTTCACATTGAGTGCACCCATTCAACCTCTGGTTTTCAAGTTGAACCTTCCTATCCAACCTCTGTTGTTCATGTTGGAGCTATCCATCCAGCCTCTAGTGATCAAGCTAGTGGGATCCTTCCAACCTTTTCAGGTCATGTCGGATCCTGTCACTCAACCTCTGGTGTTCAAGCTGAGTGCATCCGTTCAACCACTGGTTTTCAAGTTGAACCTTCCCATCCAACCTCTGTTGTTCAAGTTGGATCCATCCATCCAGCCTCTGGTGTTCACGCTGGTGGGATACTTCCAACCTTTCCAGGTCATGTTGGATCCTATCACTCAGCCTTTGGTGTTCACACTGAGTTCACTCGTTCAACCTCTGGTTTTCAAGTTGAACCTCCCCATCCAACCTCTGTTGTTCAATTTGGATCCGTTCACCCAGCCTTTGTTGCTCACACTGGGGGCACACACTCAACTGCTGCAAAGCATTTTGATCCTAACCATTCAACCTCTGTTGTTCACGTTAATGGTGCTCGTCCAACCTCTACAAGTCATGTTGGAGCCAATCTCTCAGCCTCTGTACTTCACGCTGGAGACAATTTGTCAACCACTACGAGTCATGTTGACACTGTTGACAAGTCTACCTGTTCAAAACACAAGCTCAAGTTTCCTTGTAAGCTTTGTGAGGGAGACCACCTTACTTATAAATGCCCTTCTATTGCTGAGGTGTGAAGAGTTTGGATTCATGGTCATCCCGTTTTTGAACATTATGGAGTCTCTCAACAACCAGCATCTCTTAGTGAGGTTGGACCCAGTCACCCAGCCTCTGTTGTTCACGCTAGGGGAAAACTCTCATCCTCTGCTAGTCATGTTGAGAGAAAACAGTCATCCACTACTAGTCATGTTGACTCAGTTGAGAAAACTGGTCATTCGAAGCATCATCTTAAGTTCCCTTGTGTGCTATGCAAGGGAGATCACCTTACTCATCTGTGCCCTGCTATCCCAAAGGTGCGAAGAGTGTGGTCCAAGACTCATGGATTTCGTTCTTCTGAACACCCTATAGTTTCTCAACATCCTACTCAACCTTTGGTTGATCAAGTGGTCGAACAAATCTCAGATGTGGTCGATCCCACTCTTCTTTCAGAGAGTGCTCCTCATGTGATTGAACCAATGTCATCTTTGGTCAATCCCACTCTCCCTTCGGAGAGTGACTTTCACCAAGCGATTGAATCGATCCCAGTATCGATCAATCCCACTCTTCCTTTGGAGAGTGAAGTGTCTACTAGTCACATTTTCTTCACTGTCAGTTCAAATCTTACTGATTAAGGGGGCACTGAACTTGTTTCGGATCAACCCCCACCAAGCCCTCGGATTGCTTCCTTTGATTGGGATAGCCTAGTTGAGCCACGCCTTCCTTCCCATGCACCTTTCCAGATAAAGGTCAAAGTTGAACCCTATACAATTGCTCGTTGCATTGTTGATGAAGGAGCCTCAATTAGTATTTTGTCTGCTTGTGCTTGGCGAGGTATGGGATCTCCCAGCCTTGTGTCGACTGCTAGTCAATTACTGGCATTTGATAGAAGAACTTGTTTAGCCATGAGAATTCTTGCTCAAACACCTGTTACTTTGGGTGGGAAGACCGTCTTAGTTGACTTCATGTAATAGAAGACCCCTTGGACTTTAATATGCTCCTTGGATGTGATTATGTCTATGCCATGCAAGCTGTGGTGTCAACATTCTTTCGTGTGATGTACTTTAATCATGGCGAAGAAATTGTCACTATTGATCAGTTGGATTTTCTTGATCCGTCTCCTGACCCAACTAGAGACCAAGTCTTTCATTTATTGATTCCCAGTGTTTCTGTAGACACTACCCCACCACAAGTAAACTATGTGGCTTCTTGTCCTCTGTGTTCAATTGCTACTGAAAGGCATCCTCTGTTTTCATGCTTACCTTCTCGGGACTTGGTCCCAGCAGTTGATCGGGTGAGTCATCCTATACAGATTGTAGAGTCTTCTCTCCACTCTGTCCATCCATTTGAAAGTTCAGATATGTGTCCTATCTCGGATGATTTCCTCCTTTCGGATGAAGTCTTCATGGATTCTTTGATCCAATCTAACCTTATTTTTTAGTTGTGATTAAGTCTAACCCTGATTTGCTTAGTAAGCCTTCCCTTTTTCTTATGTTAGTTTTTGTTGAGTCTTTTGATTCTTCATTTGAAAAGCAAGTCAGTGATCCTGATGAGTTTGATTTTTTCTTATGAATTTCTCAGCTCCTGTGATATTGAGTTTGTTCCTGCAGACTCTATCTCCCTTGTTGATTTTCGCTTCTCTTCTGAGGTTGATCTTATTGATTATAAGCCCTCGAGCCTTGGTCCTATAGAATCTTCTTCGGTTGATTCTGCCTTGACTTTGCCTTTTGTAGAAGATAGCAAAGTCACAAGTGTTTCTGCCAAAGTGACCCGCATCAGATCGTTTCTTCTGATGTTGTTGTTTCTTGGAGATAGGATTATTAGTTGGATTCACAACTGTTTATGGGCCTCACCTTGTTGTTCAAGCTGTAATTGCATTTGCATATGCCTTGCTCACGCTTATGAGCCTGATGCCGGCTTCCACACTTTTAGCTCGTTGTATAAGACCTCATCTTTGTTCTCATTGCCGCTAAGCCTTGTATCATTTCGCCTTTGCAACTTGACACCCTTTACCCAGAGGAGACCTTCCCCAAGTGTCCTTATCTTGCTCGTTTTCCTTGCATTATGCATAGGTTTGTTCCTTGCGCTTGGAACTAGTTTCTCCTGTCTATGACACTCGTCTCCTCGCATTTAGAGCATTCTTTCTACTCTCCTTCGAGCTCGTTAAAAACAGTAAGGAGGCCGCGAGTTGACTTTTCTGGACTCGTTAAAAATTCACGGGAAAGATTATGAGTTTCTTTAGGCCCAGGTCTGACTCCTCAAAATAGACTTGACTGCCGAGTAAACTTGTCCATTCAGGCTCGTTAAGAATATGTGAATGGGCATCCACATTGGTGGTAGGTTATCTCTTTCTCAGACCATGTGGAATAATACGAGAAAGGATCCCTCTCTTTTCTTTTTGAATTGAGAAGAGTATTCTCAGGCATAGGTTTATCTCTTTTCCAGACCTGAGGGACTAAACTTACAGAAAAGGAACCCCCGGTATGAGCTTAGTTTTCTCTTTTTCGTGCTCTGGACCAAAACATGAAAAAGATTCCAAGTGTACTTTATGTCTTTGCCATGCTTGTTAAACCCTAAAGAACAAAGCATTGAGTTTATTGTTGTAAGCCCCATTTCTCGTAACCAAATGGATCTTTCCGAGTGATCTTGCCTTCCTTCACACTCGTAAAACTCAGGCTGTATATGCTGCTTTTGAAGGAGCGTTGGGTAGGTGGTAATTTAACCTTTTTCTGACCTTCCTGACTAATTACGAAAAAGGTGCGCCTTTTCTTCTTCAGAAGTTAAGAGAGTTCTTCTGTTGTTTGTTTTATACTTTTTTGGTCTCAGGAGACTAAATTGTATGAAAAAGGACCCCCCTGGAGTCTTCTTTGGAGTTTTCAGACTCTCTAAACTATGAAAACACTGTCGAGCATGTACTAGTTCAAGCTCGTAAAATCCACGAATTAGTGCCTTATCAAGCATTCTTCTTTCTTTTCTTCGAGCTTGTCAAAAAATGAACATGGTCCCGAGTTTGCTTTCTTGGACTCGTTAAACCTTTACAAGAAAGAAGGGAAGGGGAAGGTTTATTTCCATGTCTTTTTACATCATGGCAGCAAGTCTTGTTTCCTTGAAAAAAGCACCAGTTTTGAGTCTATCAATAGTTGGGTTCTAGTATTTTGACCTTATCCTGATTCATAGTTTCCTTACTCCTCTAGTTGGTCTCTTTTCCAATTATATGGGGAATATGTCAATGTCTCCTACATTGCAGATTTGTTTCGTTGGTCTTATTTCGTGTCAAAATCTACCTAAGTCACTTTTGTGTCGTGCTCACTGTTCAAGGATTAAACCTTTGTCAGCCATTCTGCAGTTGCCTTGACCTTTTGTGTCGGCCATTCCCTGGTATCAGTTCATTACATCATGTCTTCAGCGGTCCTTTTTGTGAAATTCAGTACCAATTCTAGATCCAATTAGTATTTGAATTACCTCGTGTTGGATGATGAAGGATTCCTTAATGCCTTCCTTCCAATGGATCTCTTCCTATCGACTGCAACACATCTTGCTCTGGGGACGAGATTTAGAGTTTTTATGACGGTACCTTGGGAATTGTTGTCCTCAATGGCAATTTCCCTCGCTATTGGGTAGTGGGAATACCTTAATGTCTCCTACTCGATGGATTCTTCAAGTGTTCGACTTCAAGTCCTTGTACTCACACTTGTTAGAATGTACTAGGTACCTTGGGGACCATTTTCATTAATGGTGGTTTCCCTCATGTTTGTTAACGGTTCTCATCATTGACCGGTAATCAAACGGTTTCCTCCATGTTCGAATTCAACTCCTTTATTCGCATGGTTAGGATTCGTACCTTTTTTGGGCGGTTTGGATTGAAGACCTTGGGGCCGATAGTAGCATCCTCATTTTTTGCTATTGCCCAAGTTGCACAAGACCTTGTTATACTTTATATGACATTTTGCTGAGACATAGATCCACCTTGTATTTTTTGTGGCTATGATCGATTGTTGAGTATGGATCCACCTTGTTCATTTGTGGCCATGACTCCTTTAGATTTGATATGGCACCTTTTTGCATATTGAGCGACCATGATAGTTTCATCAGTTATACATATCTTGGATATGCCTATATTTATGGCGATGTTTTGTATATGGACATGTATGTGCCAGAGATCAGTCTTTCTGACATTTATCTCTCTTTCAGGTACCTTCACTCGAGCCTTTTGATTTTTTATTCTCTACTCTCTCCATACTCATCTATTTCCTTTATAATGTATTTCGGCTATCATCTTCCCCTCTAACCTCACACATTAGGGGGCATCTGTTATAGCCCAAAATGATACATCTCTGCCTGTGACCACTTTCCCATGATTTTGTCGCATGTCAGCACTTCATGAAAGTCACTGAAAAACACCTATCTTGGAGGACCCATATCTTGAGTTCTGTAACTCCATTTGACCTCATTTCTACACCGTTGGAAAGGTATTTCAGTCAGCTAAAACTTTCCAGAAGACACCAAAGTCTGCAAATGTCCAAAAATACCTTAAAATGTTTTTTTTGTGTATTCGCGACTCTCCTTATGTGCAACTCACGAATCACTCGCGACTCTTGTGTTTTACAAGTCGCGAATGGATATATTCGCGGGTTGCTCTTGTGGAAACTCGTGGATCATTTGTAGTTTGTCCTCCTTCATAGTCGCGAATCTATCTCTTAACATTAAAACATAAAAACACGCCTTTTCGGATTAGTTTGGGTAGTTACACAACTGACTCCTTCAGTTGTAACCACTTTGGCTTCGCCCCTAACTCTTCTTTAGCATATAAATAGAGGTAGGGAGGTCCATGAAAGGGGACTTGGAATTTATACATTGTTATGCTGGAGGAATCGGGACTCTCTTTGCCTACACCTTTTCCCTGGAGGTCTTCCCTTAGTGTTGCAGAGCTTGGAGGTTGAGTTCTTTGGAGAAGAGAAGCAGCAGAACTAGATCAAGGTTTCGTGAGCTGCCAAACTTGAAGAGAAGGTATACTTGTACTTGTTTTCAAGATTAATAAAGATGTGATGTCCTTCTTCTTCCCAAATCATTGTTCAATATGTGATTGAATCTCTGTTTATGATCATATTATAATGTTATTCAGATCATTGTTTCATATTCATTTGATTATCATTGTCTTATATGTGGTCATAATGGCTTGAGGAAGGTATAACTTGTTTTGCAGGTCTCTTGGAGCGAGAGGAGCAAGAAGAGGATTGAAGAGAAAGCTTGGACCAGCCTTCAGTTAATCAAGTGTGGATATTTCTCATCTCTGAAACTTGCTCATATATGCTTGCTGAACATTGTGCGTCTCTCTTTCAAACCCAGTACGTTGATGGCCTCTTAAACCCTAGCCATAGGACATTTTCCTTTACAACAGAGGGGTTTTCTGTAATTGAATAAATAATTGGATCATTAAGAAATGGTATCTACTTACAAATGGATTGAACTCCCATCAGAGAAATAAGCAAATTTTTAGTATTTAATATTCTTTGTTTCTCTGTTGTTCCTTCAACAAACATTGAAATTGGATCTTCCATTCCAAGAGAATTCCTTCTATGATCAAATCTGTATTAGGAACGTCTCCACAAGATTCGGTCAATGGGGTAATATTTTCATATTATAAATAATTGGACCATATGACACTATTGGGTTTTTATTTCTGCGTTGGTCATTATAATAAGTCCTAAATTGAATGCTTTCACATATGTGATAAATCCCAAGATGCACTCTTCCAACTTAATCTGTCTGATCTTGGTAGATTCGGTAGTGTAATTTGATGTTGTAATATCTAGTGTTATTGTGTAATGGATTGAACATAATGGTTCTACTTGAACTCCTATCTCTTGAATCATTGGTTCAAATATTTCCATTTGTTGCACCAGGTAATGCATGGATTGGTTTGTTGCACCCAAGATTTTGCACATTTCCGTTAATTAATAAATAGGATTGAGATCTACCTATATATATATAGTTGATATATAGTTGATTTACATATCCTGAGAAATTAGAAATCGATTCCTGTTTGGATTGGGATGGATCCATCCATATTTCTATCGGAACAAAAGAGAAAAGAGAAGAAGGAATAGATCATTTCAATCTATCTAGTGATCAGTAATCACTCCATTTTCATAAAAACAAGTTCTTGCATTACTTACACTAGTAGTTTTAACATAAAGGATAAGTAAAAAAGCAGTAGGAATTGCAAGGAGACTTGGGAATTCTTCTATTTCCCATGCACAAGATGCTCGCAAAATCAATTCATAAACTGCACATAGCCATTGTTTTAACTATGCATAGTGTCATCCCAGGTATGGGGGGTTACTTTCCTCTTCTCATTCAGTGGCTAAACAATAGGTTCCTTCTCCTTTATAGTTTAAAACCTAACTAAGGAAGGCAGTAGATGTTGTAGAAGTAGTAACAAAAAATCAATCACATCCTTCCACGAGAGAAACTAAAGGGAATTCCCTATTTATTTGACAGATAAATTCACTTTATTGATCTGGATCAATCAAGGAATCTCAACCCTATTAAATTTACAAACTCAACCTTCATCATCTCCTGCCCTCCTTCTCAAAGGGTCCCGCTCTCATTGATTCTCCTTCTTACAAGAAACAAAGGATCGAAGAAGAATAAACGTAGCCGAGAATGTGAAAATGTGGTGGGAATGTAAGAATAGCAACATAGTAATAATTCAGATACACAAAAGATGGCCCCTAGAATTGGATTTGAATTCTATAAAAGTGAATCTGTTGAGGAATATTTCAGCGGTGGATATAAGGATACATTTTTATAACTAGGTAATAAACTAAACGTAAGTAAGAGCATACACAACACTACGCACTAGGAGTGATATACTAAGAAACTTCTTTTTTAACAGAAAGTTGAACGGATTGGAGAGTGTATTTTGATAGTTCTAGGGAAAAGATACAACATTCTACGGGTAGGTAACTAGCCTACAGTCATATATCGATACATTGCTAGATAACAGACAGGAAAGGGTAGGGCTAAGTGACCCCATGCAAATGGAAACGATGATTGTATAGAAGGACACTCGTATAGCTACAATGGATACATAATTAGCCCAGTGAAAGGAGAGGATGAGCACCTTATTCTGGAAATGGATGGATATTTTATGGGGATCTAAACCCTTCTAGACTACCAATATATAGTATCCATCAGTTACGGATACCTATTATGATCCATTAGAGTAAGTATCATCCTTCACTAGAGTTCCATGCTAGTGAAGGTAATAAATTCCTCGCTTCTATGCTTCATGCATAAACTCACGTTGGCAAGTCATAAGGCAAGCTTAGGCAATAAAAACTTGATCTACTACAGAATGTAAACTAATATCAATGAAGGATGGGAGGGAACTAACTACACCACACATTACCACAAAAAAATAAATATAGTTTAATAAAATATGAATAATAAGGTGATATAATTACAATGAAAGGGGCATATATATATACTCTATAAAGGGGCACCTTAAGTGACTATTCACGAAGGGTTATGACCCTTGGATAGGTATATTTATGTATTATTATTAATTATGTATATATGTATTATTATTTAAATTTTAGATATATTTTTCTATATAACCCATCCTCTTTAAAATGTATTTTCCTTTCTAAAAAATTTACCAAAAGCTTAGTTCAATTTTATTCCTTATCATGAAGTGGGATTAATGATAACTCTATAAATCTAACTTATCCATAGCAACCCCAACAACTCCAGACTGACTATTCATGAGGCTAGGGATAGACTGTAGAGAATGGGATTTAGGATCCATCTAACATGCATGCCCCTATTGTTGTTAAACAAGCTCACATCATGCTCATTCTGAGTGAACTATTTAAGCTTTATGGTCTTCCTCATAAAAAAAAATGAACATTGAGTTTTTTCCTTATAAGGAAAAATGATCAAATCAGTTCCTTGTAAATGAAGTGACAATGCATTATGCCCCTAGCACATGAGAGACCCTATGCCTTAGAATTATTTACTCAATTTAGATGTTCTACTCAAAACGTTCCAACTAAATTAGACATTCCAAACTCACATGGAGATTTTTTCACATATGATGTTGCATGGAAAATTCCATGCATTGCCAACATCAACATTGTAAAAAAACACAATTCGTTGGTTATTAGGGGCATCTCGATAACGTCCGGTTCGAAATATGGATTTCAAATTGAGTCATGAATTAATGGATGTTTCCAGAGGGAATGGCAATGCTATACGCAAAAAGGAAGAGACCCATAGAATGGCAGAGGCTCAAATCCAGGACATACCCTTGAAGGGGATTCCACGCTTCCAACATCCATTGTAACATGGGTTTTATTGAGTAACCATAAAATATCCCTACCGGTTTAATAGTCTATAAAGTGAAAAGTTGGCTCATTACTATGATATTCTCTTAAAACCTTTTACAATGATATGTGCCCCGACCACACCTTCATAAATCCAAATACAACTTAGTTATCTCTTACTTGCCTCCCCTCCATAACTTGATGAAGTGTTGCTTTACTTTAATGTATTGACTCGTATCCTTTTGGTTGCTCGAACCATGATAATTGTTCTTCCTTCGAAAGTCCTTGAAGTTTTTTTGGATCTTTAGCCACAGAGCGGTCATCTATGCCCCGCTAAATTAAGTGTATCACGCAAGGATTTAAACAACCATGTACCCTAGAAAGTACCTTGTTTGGCTCCCCCGATAAAAGTTTGAGAACCGCCCGCATCAAGCCCCGCATCTAATTATAATCAAATCATTTAAATATATTTTATATCTTATGAACTATACCCTTTATGATCATTGTCCTAGGATTACCTACTCATTATTCGATGACCAGTTGTCGTGAGGCCTTCTTTTCTGTTTTGGAATAAATCGATGGAGCATTTCTTCTGGACAATACTTACCTACAATTCACCTGTTTAGGATCATCAATCAACAAACACATGATTCTAGTCACTCTAGGAAGGGGAAGGTAGCAGGAAGATAAATCAAAGAACGCGCCACACCTACCAAACCACAAAAAATGTAATGTATACCAGATATATTATAAAAAGCGCTTACACCACTGCCGTATATACGTAATCAACTTTATAAAAGGGATGGTTTGTTTCGTAATTAATGAATAGGATTTATTTCACCTTGTCATAAGCTTTTTCCAGGTCCAACTTAAGAATAATGGCGGACGATTTCTTTGACTTAACCGAATGTAGAGCTTCTTGTACAATCTCCACTGCATCAAGAATATGTATGTTTGGTAGAAACCCGAATTGTTCAAATGATATAAATTTACCAAGAATGGGATTCATTCGTTCAACAATAATATTTTTATTCAACTTGTACAGTAGGTTGCATAAGGAAATCACCCAATAGTCATTAAAATATCTTGGTGGATCCAGCTTCGAAATAAGGGTGAGATAAGTATTCTTTAAAGAGTCGGGTATAACCCTAGAACATCTGGTATCCTCCACATCCTTCATTGGTTCCATGCCCAAAAGTTCGAAGAAGTAAAGGTAGAATTCGACCGTCCACCTATCGGGCCCTAAACTCTTTCCCTTGGAAAATCCTTTTAGTGTCGCTTCTACCTCATCCAAAGTAACCACTCTACTGATAGCCTTACAATCAACCACAGAAAAAAAGGTAGGAAAATTTTTGATAATATCCAACTGGTCATAGATGTTGGAAGTATTAGGGTCTTTATATAGATAATCAAAATGCAATCTTTCCACCTTTTTAATGGAACCCTAATCATATACCATATTATCCTTGGCATCCATAGCTTCCTAGACAGAGTTAGTAACCCACCTCTTATTTGCATAATTGCAAAAATATCCGGAATTTTCATCACCAATCTTCAACCATATAGCTCGACTCTTCTATCTAAGGGTTTCCTCCTTATGCATGAGGATTATCTGCTTCAACAAATGACAATCCTTCAAAGCCACCATATTTTCTTTAGAAAAAGAGTCCATTAGCACAAGATGCTCCAGAATAAGAATATCAGTTTCAATATTGCTTAAGAGATAATCTGCTTTGCATTTAAATTCCTTCTCCCAGGAAGAAACCATTGGCTACAACTTATTTAATTTGTAAAGAAGAGACCGCATCGGACGGAGATGGGAACATTAGAGCAAATTTCAACTCAAAATGGGCCTTTTAACTCTAATTGAAATTACATGTCATCATGTGTTAGCCAATGGAATTGCTTTAAATTTGAAATACCGTATAGATCTTAAACCTTTTTTATATAAATTTGGGGATAGATATCGTATTTTTGACATATTTCCCTGTGTTTTTACTCAAGCGTGATGACATCATCATCACATTTTTTCAGGTATTTCTTGTCTTTGGGGTAGCAAGGTTCGTCAAAAGTATGTCGAATGGGTACTCATTAGATGCGCAATTTAATTCCACTTCTAACGAGCTCTCCCGATCGAAATTTGAGTAAAAACACAGGAATATATGTCAAAAATACAAACAAAAAAGTAGTTTTTTTATTTTCTTCCTCCAAAATTAATAAATACTATTTTATTAATTTAACTATTATTTTATTAAGTTTTCTTAAGAAGCCCATTTTGAGTTGATATTTTTTCTAATGGTAACTTCAGTAGTGAGAATTCCCCACTAACTCTTAACCATTGAAGTAAATTCCTCCACTTCCAGCCATTTCGAATTAAATTTCAAAGGACATGGCACGTAATCCCGATCAATGTCCAATTGGAGAATGATATCTTTGTAGTCCGACAAACAAGTAGAATAGTGTCAGGTTTTGTATTTACTCAAAATATCACAAAGATCTTCATCCATAAATTATCTATCAAGACGCTTAGATATAAAGTATGAACCATTTCTACCATTCAACTAGGTAGGTGAGGAAACCGCTGGCACAATGTCCTATAACATTGCATCCCAAAAAAAGTGATGAAGTAGTCAGCCATTGGATCACAAGGGTGTCCAGTCCCCCAAACCTCATCGGTAGAACAAATAAATTCTAGGTCACCCACAAGTATAAGATAAGGAAGCATAAGAAGACCATTATCCTTGATAGAGTCCCAAAAATCCATCAAGTTGTCATATGGCCCATAAATATTAAGAAGAAGAATAGTTTGCTTCAAACCCTTTAGTTTTCTAGATAAAAGGATACTTGCAACATAATTAAATTCCTTGAGATCATCCAACAGAGGGTTCCAAGCCACTAAGGAACTCCCCTCCGCCCCTGGAATGACCCAAAGCATCCAATGCACAAACATGCTAACCAAGGTGTAGATGAAGGAAGTTATCACTGGAAAAAGTCCCATAGGACATGGTTTTCTAAATAAAGACAATAGTCAGATGAGTAGTGTCAAGAATACGTTTGATAGTGGTACATTTGGGGCCTCCACTAAGCCCACGAATATTAAGGGAGACAAAATTCATCGATTAATCAAAGAGAGGGCCACATTGTCTCTAAGAGCCCAAATATTGGATGTAGTAGTAGAATCCAAGATAGAAATCAACCCTCGGGTTGATAGAGGAGTAACCTTAGGATTTATAAAAGACTAGTCCCTGATCAAATCGTTAACCCCTTTCATATTTCCCTTACTAGACTTTGTAGGTTTCTGGATAAAGACATTACCTACACGAATAGCAGAGATAGGGAAAATATCAGGACTGGAAATAACATTCACCGCATAAATAGGGAGAGGAGGTAATAAAGCCAAGGGTGGAACTACAAGGGAATGCCTTCCCCTCTGGAAAGATTCAAAAGAACCCTAAGTAAGTTCGAGAGATGGAGTATCTTCAGAAGGAAAATCCAAGATAGGTGAAGGGGAAATCAAAATATCCAAGCATGTAATAGGAC
Source organism: Pseudotsuga menziesii (assembly GCA_001517045.1). Lineage (NCBI taxonomy): Eukaryota > Viridiplantae > Streptophyta > Pinopsida > Pinales > Pinaceae > Pseudotsuga > Pseudotsuga menziesii. The sequence continues at coordinate 337,642 of LPNX011103058.1, forward strand.
AGAGAGGGGGAAAGTTCTGAAGATTAAGAAAGGAACCATCTAACCCCCCTAGAATAGAAGGTGTGGGTAAACCCAAATCTGAGGATGAGTTGCTGAGACACAAAACCCCACCCTCCCCTTCAACATATTGATAAATGGGATGCCCGCCAGTCCCTTCCCCAGAAGAAGATGACGAAAGAAGGAGGGACTCATCCACATCAGAACCAGAAAGAGATTTTCAAATATCATCAACACAAATTTTAATAATAACAGGGGATAGTTAAAGCAAATTTACCCACAAATGTAAGCACCGAGTCCTTATCCATAGGGATTAGGAAGGATATATCTTTGTTAGTATGTACCATAGCTTCAGCAGGAGGCACCTCAACAACCATTGCTCTTGAAGAAAAAGCCCCCTTTAGTGGACAACATTCCTTAGCATGACCAAGCATTCAACAATGGTGACAACAAAAAGCGATTCTCTATTAATCGAGGCGTTGGAAAAAAGTTCCACCCTCCAAGATGATCCCCAAGTCGGTTGGAGTTAGATCCATACCCATTGAGAACCCTCAGACATGATCGCTCAAATCCTAGAAGTTAGTCATCTTCAATCAACATAAAAGTACCAATGGAGTTGGTGATGACAATGAAACCTTTCAAATTCTAGTATTGTATCAAGAAGTCCGGAAGGATAACCCACAGGTGGCATAACACCAGGCGTTTTGTGCGGGGATCAAACCCAACTTACCCACGGTTGAGGACAAGAGAGCCCTGTTCTAGCACCCAATATTGGCCTTTAATGATCTCACGATCTTCCACATACAAAAACTTAAAGGACCCAATCATTAACAAAGGTCATACCCTTAGGAATAGATTTCAAGAGTGACTTCCAATGTTCACTTACCCATGCTATTGGAAATATTAATCACTCACAGATCCGTACCTGGCTCTCAGCCGACTCTGTCAGAGTCTGTATCAGTCAAGATCTTGTCGGTCAGTCTAACAAGAGGGAAGAGTCCACGATTCGGCAATGTAATCTAGTTGAATTTATTTCTGAATCTAATTTGTTAGGTAGATAGTTATTACAGTCTTTAATGGTGAGTCAGTCGATTCATGAAGAAGCAATTTTCAGGTTGCCTATAAATAGAAGAAGAAAATTGTAAATCAGTTTAGACATATAGAGAGACAGAGGAACTCAGGGTGAGAAAGGAGAGAAAGAGAAGTTGAAGCTCAAGATTCTGTGTAAGTGATTCAGTTGAAGAGCCGAAGCTCTGTAAAAGGATCAGTCGCATTAGAGAGAATTTGAGGTAAAAAATGGGCCTTAAAAGGACCAAAATGTACTATAAAAATCAACCATCTACATTCTAGTAGATGACATCATCCCCCATGGTTGAGGTGGCATTGCATGAGTTAAGAATGCTTATTTGTCACATTTTCTATGGTGGATGAAAACCCA
>LPNX011103058.1:339959-384606 GCA_001517045.1 Pseudotsuga menziesii
GGTTAGCTGACAAGTCTGGATAGACAAGTTTGTAATACCTTTGTTATTTTTGCATAGTTATAGATATGAAATAGTTTATGGTTGAATGCATGTTTATTTGGCCACACATTATTTCCATATTTACTTGTGTAAATGTTGTTTACATTTACCAGTTGAGAGAAAGATTAAAGAACCCATAAATTTCTCACCACGTGAAAGTTCCAAGTTTTACGTCACATTGGTCGACTCAAGTCTTCATACATATTTGGATATATGTTTTTATAAGTCCTTGGATTTGTTAATGTGTTCATTTTTACTTCATCTTACTCACAGGTGAAAAGCATTTGTAATTTCTTAAGTGTCTTAGGCTAAGAAAAATACTCTGTAGATTTCAACCAAACCAAGTGAACCGACAAGGTCGGTTGAGTGAGCCAATTTGAGAGGTCAAAGAGGCTTAGGTCAAAGAGGTAAGCCGACTTGAGAGGTCGAAGAGGTAAGTCGACTTAGAGGTTGAAGTCGGTAGAACCGACAAGTCGAAGTAAATCAGTCAGGTCGAAAGTCCAACCAAAGTTGATAGACTTGTCTAGTCGGGAGATAGACAAGTTTCACCCAACAAGTGAAAAAAGGAGAAAGAGGTCAGCGTGAAAATATTTAATTTTTAATATTAACTGAGAGGTAAAATCAAGTTTAGTCGGCTTGGTTTTGGCTAACTGGTATCAGAGCAAGGTTTAGGAAATAAATCTTGTCTTAAAAGGTGGAAATTAATTTTCTAAGGAAAGTTAATTAAAAATTAAAACTGGCTTCCACTTCTAGTTCATTACAAACTCCAATTTTTACAGGAAAGAATTATGAATATTGATCTTTAACAAGGAAGGCTTTATTTAGAGGTCAAGATGTCTGGGAGATAGTCTAGCATGGTTATGCAGAACCAGCAGACATGATAGCATATAACAATCTCACACAGGCTGAGAAAGATGTCTTGAGAGAACAGAGGAAGAAATATTGAAAAGCTTTTCTTTACATACATCAAGCTATGCATGAATGCATACTCCCAAGAGTAGCAGAAAAAACTAATGCTAAGCAAGCATAGGATACATTGGAGACTGCCCATCAAGGTTTGGATAAGGTAAGGACATCCACGCTATAGATTCTGAGAAGAGATTTTGAATCTCTGCCCATGAAATATTCAGAGAATGTAGACACATTCTACACTAGAGTTATTTGTTTGATAAACCCACTGAAATATCATGGAGAATCCATAGACGACCGAAGGGTTGTTGAAAAAATTCTCAGAAGTCTTCCCCCAAGATTTGAAAACTTGGTTGTGACCTTAGAAGAACACACAGACATGTCAACATTTACCATTGATGAGTTGCAAGCTTCACTCATCAATCATGAACACAGACTCGGTGGAACACAAACATCATTGGAAGGTGCATTCCCAGCACAGCCATCCATAAGCCGTGGTAGAGGCAGGGGGAGAAACAACTTCAGAGGTAGAGGAAGAAGTTCTTCAAGAGGAGGACGAGACAGAAGTCCTACAAATGTCGGTGGCAGAGGAGAAAATTAGAACCCAAGTCATCCAAGTGACCAAAGATTTGATAAATAAAAAATCCAATGTCATTACTTTAAGAAATTTGGTCATTATGCATATGAATGCAGGAAGAAGCAATATGTCTAAGGAAGGAAAAGTCCAAGTCAGTCGAATAGCACCAGCACTTCGACAAGTGCAATGTTAATGGAATCAACATCTCCACTTGAATGAAATGTTGTTCAAGAAAGTCCACATGACATATGGTGCTTAGATTTAGGATGCAGCAACCACATGACTGATAATTTAAACTTGTTTTCCAGTCTAGACAATTCAGTTCAAACTGATGTTACACTTGGAAACAATGTCCAAGTTAATGTCTTAGGAAAAGGCACTGTTGATATTGTAACCAAACAGGGGGAGAGTAAGTATATCCCTGATGTCTATCATGTCGAAGGTCTGAAACATAATTTGTTAAGCATTGGACAACTTATACAAAAAGGATATAGATTCTACATGGAAGATGATCACTATGTGATCAAAGACAAGCGTCTAAGCGACCGGTTGATAGTAAAAGTGTCAATGACAAGCAATCGCTTGTTTCCATTGAGGATAGTTCCTAACATGAAAGGGAAGACAAACACAGGAGCCTCATTCAAGGCAGAAAGTGAAGAAACGGTCAATCTCCTCGACAAGAAAGAAAATTGTAGCGCTAATTTGCAAGCTACATTTCAAACAGAAGTTCGGGATGAATCTTGGTTGTGGCATTTCATATTTGGAAATCTGAATTTTGGTGGGATGAAGCTACTGCACACAAAGAATATGGTGAAAGGGTTTGTGAAGGCTGTATTTTTTACAAGCAACACAGAGAGACTTTTGCAGTAGGAAAGTCTTATAGAGCACGCACACCACTTGAAATTGTGCACTCTGCCATTTGTGGTCCAATGCAAACATCATCAATTGGTGGCTACAATTATTTTCTAAATTTTATTGATGACTACTCAAGAAAGACATGGGTATATTTCCTAAAACATAAATCTGATGCATTTAGTTATTTTCAGTAGTTCAAAGCACTCATGGAGAACCAAAGTGGACATCGCATCAAGATCTTAAGGATCGACATAGGAGGTGAATATGTTTCAAATGAATTTCTAAATTTTTGCGAGACCCATGGGATACAAAAGCAATTCACAGCACGGTATACACCTCAACAGAACGGTATTGCCAAAAGAAAGAACAAAACCGTCATGGAGATGGCACGCAGCATGTTGGCAACCAAGCATTTGCCAAATGAATATTGGGGTGAAGCAGTCGCAATTGCCGTTTACATTATGAACCAGTGTCTGACAAAGAGTGTGAAGAACAAAGTTTCCCAAGAAGCATGGACAGGTATGAATCATAGTGCTTCCCATTTAAAAAGTTTTTAGTTGTGTTGCATATGCTCATGTTCCAGATGAGCTGAGAAGGAAGCTAGACAAGAAGGGACATAAATGTATTTTTGTCGGCTATTCTAAAGACACAAAAACATACAAGTTGTATGATCCTGTCACAAGGAAAGTGATAATCAATCGAGATCTTCAATTTGTTGAGAATGAATCATGGGATGGAACTCACAACATAAATGTCAAGATTGTGTCGAATGTCGACAATGATGATATGGAAGAGGAAGTGGTTCAAACGCCACATGTAAGTTAATCAGTCGCAGCACCGTCGACTGCCATGACACCACAACATGGTTCAACACAAGGACCATCGACACAAGTAGCAACTCAAGCTACACTGACAAGCACACCAAGAGGACAACAGACTCCATCAAGCATTTCGTCAAGGTCAACATCGACAAAACTGATGAAGACAAGAAGTCTGCAAGATATATATGAAGCTGGTACACCAAATTCATTCTCTCTCTTTGCATTATTTTCTCCTATATATGATCCACTAACATTTGAAAAAGTTGTTGAAGAAGAAGCATGGGCACAAGCCATGGATGAAGAAATAGAATGCATTGAGAAGAACCAGACATGGGCACTGGTTGATGTACCAAAAGACAAAGCTGTAATCAGCGTCAAATGGATTTATAAGACAAAGCAAGATGCTGATGGGAATGTGTAAAACCATAAGGCAAGAATGGTAGCAAGAGGGTTCACACAACAACCTAGCATAGACTTCAATGAAACGTTTGCACCTGTTACACGCATGGATACAGTCAGAATAGTTTTGGCCATTGTTGCACAAAACAAATGGCATGTTCATCAAATGGATGTCAAGTCAACATTCTTAAATGGCTATCTAGAAGAGAAATTATATGTGGAACAACCACAAGGGTATGAAGTTCCAGTTCAAGAGCAAAAAGTTTACATGATGAAAAAGGAACTCTATGGTTTGAAGCAAGCTCCTAGAGTTTGGTATAGTCGGATTGATTCCTATCTCACTAAAAATGGATTTCACAAAAGTGAAAGTGAACCGACATTGTACACCAAAGTGGATGAGCAAGGTAAGATGTTACATTAGAGGAAATTTGGGGTCTAAAATGGGCCTTATAAGAAAACGAACCAACAATAAATTTTGTGAGTTGGAATTCAAGAACCAATAGAATTTCAATAAAATGAGTCAACCATAATGGTTGAATTGACATATTTGTCATAAAAGAAAACTATTGTTTTGTTCGTATTTTCAACATATCTCCCTGTGCTTTTACTCAAATTCTGAGTAGGAGAGCTCGTTAGATGCGGATTTTAATTCTGCATCCAATGAGTACCCACATTGCATACTTTTGATGGACCCTGCTACCCAAAAAACAAGAAATACCTGAAAAAATGTGACGATGACATCATCATCACGTTTTTTCAGGTATTTCTTATTTTTGGGGTAGCGGGGTTTGTCATCATCACGTTTTTTGAGGTATTTCTTGTTCTTGGGGTAGTGTGGTCCATGAAAAGTATGCATTGTGGGTACTCGTTGGATGCGGAATTAAATTCCACATCCAACGATGCTCTCCCTCTCAGAATTTGAGTAAAAGCACAGGGAGATATGTCGAAAATACGAACACAAAAAGTAGTTTTTTTCATTCTTCCTCCAAAATTAATAACTATTATTTTATTATTTTAACTATTATTTTATTATTTTAACTATTATTTTATTATTTTCCTTAGAAGGCCCATTTTAGACCTCAAATTTCCTCTAATGATTGTATTCTTGTATGTAGATGATTTAATAATTACTAGTGATTATGGCATAACAGATTTTAATGCAATCATGGAAAGTGAATTTGAAATGACTGATCTGGGGCTTATGAAGTTTTTCCTGGGCATTGAAGTTCAGCATTCTGAAAGTGGTATTTTTATATCACAGACAAAGTATGCAAGTGAAGTTTTAAAAAGGTTTAACATGTCTAATTGCAAGACAACCCCAACACTAGTAATAACATGTTTAAAATTGAGCAAGGATGATGAAGGATCGACTGTCGATCCTACACTATTCAAAAGGCTTGGAGGCAACCTTATGTTTTTTACGACGACAAGACTGGACATTATGTATGGATTAAGTCTGATATCAAGTTTCATGGAGTCACCAAAAGACTCACATTGGCAAGAAGGTAAAAGAATTCTGAGGTATGTAAGTGGCACAAAAGACCTTGGTATTATGTATTCAACCTCAAAAAAATTTAAACTCATTGGTTACACTAATAGTGATAATGGAGGTAGCATAGATGACAGGAAAAGCACATCTGGGTACACATTTCATTTTGGTACAAGTGTTGTTTCATGGGCTTCAAAGAAACAACCCATAGTAACTTTGTCTTCAGCTGAGGCAGAGTATGTTGCAACGACAAGTGCTACATGTCAAGCTATCTAGATGATGAGAGTGTTAAAAGACTTGTCACAGAACCATCAAGAACCGACAACCATCTTCTCCGACAACAATTCAGCCATAGCATTATCAAAGAATCATGTGTTTCACAAGAGAACCAAGCACATCAACACAAGGTTTCATTTCATAAGAGAGTTGATGAACAACAAAGAAATTTGTTTGGAATTTTGCAGGTCTAAAGATCAACTTGCAGACATCTTTACAAAACCATTGGCAAAGAATACTTTCCAGTATCTACGTATTTATATTGGAATGATAATTTCTCCACAGTGAACTCTGTCATAAACAGAGTATGTCTAAGCTTTGAAACATTTTGTAAATTTTGTTTTTTTTTAAATCCCCATCTGCTCATAATTAAGGGGGAGTGTTGGAAATATTAATCACTAACAGATCCGTACCTGACTCTCAGCCGACTGGAAATAAATAACATTCACTGCATAAATAAGGAGAGGAGGTAATAAAGCCAAGGGTGGAACTACAGGGGAATCCCTTCCCCTCCGGGAAGATTCAAAAGAACCTTGAGTAAGGTCGAGAGATGGAGTATCTTCAGAAGGAAAATCCAAGATAGGTGAAGGGGAAATTGAAATATCCAAGCCTGCAACAGGACAGAGAGGGGGAAAGTTCTAAAGATTAAGAAAGGAACCATCTAACCCCCCTAGAATAGAAGGTGTAGGTAAACCCAAATCTGAGGATGAGTTGCTGAGACCCAAAACCCCACCCTCCCCTTCAACATATTGATAAATGGAAGGCTCGCTAGTCCCTTCCCTAGAATTCAGCGATGAAACAAGGAGGGACTCATCCACATCATAAACATAAAGATATTTTAAAATATCATCTACACAAATTTTAATAATAACTGGGGATAATTAAAGCAAATTTACCCACAAATGTAAGCACCGAGTCCTTATCCATAGGGATTGGGAGGGATATATCTTTGTTAGTATGTACCATAGCTTCAGCAGGAGGCACCTCAACAACCATTGCTCTTGAAGCAAAAGCCCCCTTTAGTGGACAACAGTCCTTAGCGTGACCAATCATTCAACAATGGTGACAACAAAAAGCGATTCTCTAGTAATCGAGGCATTGGACAAAAGTTCCACCCTCCAAGATGACCCCCAAGTCGGTTTGAGTCAAATCCATACCCACTAGAACCCTCAGAGATGATCGCTCAAAGCCTAGATGTTAGTCATCTTCAATCAGCATAAAAGTACCAATGGAGTTGGCGACGACAATGAAACCTTTCAAATTCCAACATTGTATCGAGAAGTCCAAAAGGATAACCCACGAGTGGCATTACACCAAGTGTTTCGTGTGGGGATCAAACCCAACATGCCCACGATTGAGGACAAGAGAGCCCTATTCTAGCACCCAATATTGGCCTTCGATGATCTTGCGGTCTTCCACATACAAAAATTGAAAGGACCCAATCATTAACAAAGGTCATACCCTTAGGAACAAATTTCAAGAGTGATTTCCAATGTTCACTTACCCATGCTATTGGAAATATTAATCACTCGCAGATCCGTACCTGACTCTCAGCCGACTCTGTCAGAGTCTATATCAGTCAAGATCTTGTCGGTCAGTCTGACAAGAGGGAAGAGTCCACGATTCGTCAATGTAATCTAGTCGAATTTATTTCTAAAGCTAAGTTGTTAGGTAGATAGTTATTACAGTCTTTAATTGTGAGTCAGTCGATTCATGAAGAAGCGCAATTTTTAGGTTGCCTATAAATAGAAGAAGAAAATTGTAAATCAGTTTAGACATATGGAGAGACAGAGGAACTTAGGGTGAGAAAGGAGAGAAAGAAAAGTTGAAGCTCAAGCTTCTATGTAAGTGATTCAGTTGAAGAGCCGAAGCTCTCTAAAAGGATCAGTTGGTGAGCCGACAAGTCTGGAAAGAGAAGTTTGTAATAACTTTGTTATTTCCTCATAGTTATATATATGAAATAGTTTATGGTTGAATGCATGTTTATTTTGCTACACATTATTTCCAGATTTACTTGTGTAAATGTTGTTTACATTTACCCGTTGAGTGAAAAATCAAAGAACCCATAAATTTCTCACCGCGTGAAAGTTCCATGTTTTACTGTAGACTCAAGTCTTCCTACATATTTGGATATATGTTTTTATAAGTTCTTTGGATTTGTTAATGTGTTCATTTTTAGTTCATCTTAATTACACGTGAAAAGCATTTGTAATTTCTTAAATCTCTTAGACTAAGAAAAATACTCTGTAAATTTCTACCAAACCAAGTGAACGGACAAGGTTTGTTGAGTGAGCAGACTTGAGAGGTCAAAGAGGCTTAAGTCGAAGAGGTAAGCCGACTTGAGGGTGGAAAGTCCGACCAAAGTTGATAGACTTGTCTAGCCGGGAGAGACAAGTTTCACCCGAAAAGTGAAAAAAAAGAAAAAAAGGTAATTTAATTTTTAATATTAACTGAAGAGTAAACTCAAGTTTAGTTGGCTTGGTTTTGGCTAACAACCTAGATGTGTGCAAGGGTTAGCTTAACAGCCTAGCCTATATGTATGCAAGGGTTAGCTTAAGGTATTCGAAACTACCGACAAGAGCCTTAAGGAGGGGCCAGAACCATATCCACTGTCACATCCTTACCTAAATCGCAGACGCTTGTTTACCACCAGACGGATAACCCCAACAAACCCCCGTGTAGTTTGTAAAACCCCCTGACCCGCCGACTAACCCGTCACCAGACAGATAGCCTCCGCACATGGAGGGAAAAAACACCCTCGAGCGCCCCTGAGCTCAATTTTCGCGCATTTCCAGCAGACCCACCTAGAGCCTGGGCTTGCCTTCAGGCACCGATGCTTTCTGACAATTTTTAATGATTTGACTCCTGCACGGTATACAGGTTGATCACTCGCCGTTAAATTTCATTGTGTCTTCACAAATCACCGTTCAAATTGAAATTTTAATTGAAATTTTAATTAATGATTTAACAATCATACACGAAGCTCAGCTTCATCCTTCATAGCCATGTGCGCAAAACCCTGATTAAAGCCCTCGTTACGTCATCAGAGTCTGGGCTAAAGCTCGCCCTTCTTTGCTCCATGTGCGGAGCCTAAGAGTCACTTACATCCGAGGTAAAAGTACCATGGACAGTGGCAAGAGCCAACTTCGAAACATGAAACCGAGCCTTAGGGTTTGTGCAAACCCCGGGGAGAATGGTGGAGCTGACGCCATGACCACTACACAAGCCCCGAAGGGATCACCGAAGTACAAATATACTGACACTGGTCATGATAGGTATAAAATTGAACTTTATTCAACGATTTTGGGTAAATCTGCAATATGCATGCGCAATGCTTGGCTCGAGAATTTTGGGCAATTTTTTTATGCTGAAGGATACGTGTGAAAGCATGTATAGATTGCTTGTAAGATTACTGTGGCTATTATCGATAATGCTCATCGCCCAGACTGTCAAATTATCGCATTTGAATGGAGGATAGTGGTTTGTTTATGCCGAGTATACTGCCTGCTTTTAAGGAAAACAGGATCAGAAGCCTGCAAGACTTCAACGGCTCAAAGCTTAGGTTTTGAAATAGGCATGCGGCTTTGGGTATATACAATTTAGGCCAAACCCTATATTTGGTTTGAAGAAGTTTAGAAACGCAAGCATTTCAATTTGTTGGAGTTTATGGACTTTTAAAATTTGCATGGTACAAATATAATCCTTAATTCATAAATAGATTGGAAACATCCATATTTTAAGAATTTAAATATTGTAATTTGAATTTTTAAAATTCCATCAAAATCGCAATTGAAAACCATAAAAATAACCGCCAGAAACAATGGCCAGATTCCACCAAAATCGCATATGAAAAAATATAAAAATAATTGAAATCAGTGAACGCACCATCGAGAATAATTGAAATCATTGAACGTTTAGGCTACGCGTATTGCTTTGTTTCGTATTGTTTTCTCGGCGTTCGGTCGGTGGATTGTCTAAATCTGCAGTGCCTCTACTCTCAATCTTTGTGCAGTCATCATTAGGGTTGTACGTATCAGCTGGTTGCATTATTCGATGAATCATTATCATTTTCGTAATAGTGTATCATCATCCTCTATAAATTATGATTATTACAGAATTATATATATATATATATATACGCTTCGCTGTATACCATTTATCATCATTCAAGTCTGCAGGCCACGCACAGTTATTGTCTATTATATTATGTCGCAAACTATGAACCTGTGTATGAGATGGATGCAACATTTACTGCCAATGAGTCAATCTGTGTTTGTATCATGAGCTTATATATTAAGTCATGATTATAAAGGTTAATAATAAGTCGGCGTTAGGGTTGGATTTCACATGTAAATAATTTATATTTTATTGCTTTATGATTTCCAAATGAAAGGGTGTTTCTCGTGTCCAAGTTAGTCAAAAATGCCTTTTCATATGGCGCACCTTGATACGTAGATGGTGTGATTGGAGACCATGCCATGGTTCAGTCAGCATATAGTGTCCAGATTATTGTTTCGACTTAGTTTTATATTTTATTTTATAAATATTTGTATATGGAAAAACATAATACAAACACTAGTCATTCTCTCTCCCTATATATATCCTTTTTATCAAATAGACATTCTTATTCTTAAAAAAAAATATTTATATCCTCATTCTCAAATAAATATTTTTTAGTTTTTTTATTAACATAATACTTTTAGCTAACAAGTACATTCATATCTCATCTTTTCATAGCTAACAAAATATAGACAAATGACTAATCTCATTTTCAAAAATATTTTTGCACTCAAAGCTTCCAAAGAACATACAATGTTGAAACCCTTAAGTAGTACCAAACACCATAGAGTGAAGATTGTACCAAAGATCAATGTCACCCTGTAGAATTGATATCCAATGTAACTTCCCTTGCTAAAAGGTTGCATGCTCAAAGTGGACAAACTCCTAATAGGTTCTAGCAAAAGAGGAATCCCGCAATAGGAGCTTTAGTGATTCCAATTTGAGACAGGAAGGACAATCCCATCTAAAAGACTACTTTTTGCAAGTCGTGCCTTGGTAAATCACTAGCCATGCAAACACCCGAAGTTTGTGGTTCAGCTAATTTAACCACATAATGTGAACTCCCTTGTTCCAATTTCTCTTTCAATCAGTAGACAGACATCGTTAATTGAGGACAAGGCTAAGATCATGGCTCTTATGAAGAAGAGGGTAGAACCTCTAAAAATGATATTGAAACAAGGGGCTAGGCATATCTATATTAATTCTTAATAGGTCCTCATGTGGAATAAGGCTAATAATCTCCATAATAACATGTCTATCCATAGAAGATAAGGAGAAATTATGAGAAATGGCTTGCTAATAGTCATTTTTTTCTCAATCACTATCCTTGAAACCAAGGGATATCTGAAACAGATGTGCCTTGCACCTTCCAACTCCAAATTGATCTTGTTTCCAAATCCAATCCTACCCAACTACCTCAAATATGCCACCACATGATGCCAACCACATTCCTCCATGTTGATCAATTACAAGTTTGATAATAAAATAACCGAAGACCTATAAGCTATGAGGGGATGAATTTTTATCTCATAATCCAAACTTTCCCCTAATCCTACCAATGTGTTTTTTTGTGAGAAGGTGATGCCTCAATAATACTTGTAGAGGACATATTTCTTGAAAACACTAAATCACCCATTTGGTAGCCAAAAATAATACCCTAGGTGGAAATATCAATCAAGCCTAGGCCTCCTTATGAAGAATAAGGTAGAACCTCTAAGAATGATATCGAAACAAGGGGCTAGGCATATCTATATTAATTCTTAATAGGTCCTCATGTGGAATAAGGCTAATAATATCCATGATAACATGTCTAGCCATAGAAGATAAGGAGAACTCATGAGAAATGGCTCGCTAATAATCAAATGTTTTTTCTTAATCACCATCCTTGAAACCAAGAGATATTTGAAACAGATGTGCCTTGCACATTCCAAATCCAAATTGGTCTTCTTTCCAAATCCAATCCTACCCAACTACTTGAAATATGCCACCACATGACGCCAACCACTTTCCTCCATGCTGATCAATTACAAGTTTGATAATAAAATAACCAGAGAACTATAAGCTATGAGGGGATGAATTTTTATCTCATAATCCAAATTTTCCCCTAATACTACCAATGTTTTTTTTTGTGAGAAGGTGATGCCTCAATAATACTTGTAGAGGACATATTTCTTGGAACCACTAAATCACCCATTTGGCAGCCAAAAATAATACCCTGGGTGGAAATATCAATCAAGCCTAGGCCTCCTTCATCCTTAGGCATAATGAAAACACCCCATAATACAATAGGGAGGACCCTAACACCACCATACTTGGACCAAAAGTACAAATGCAAGAATAGTTCCATTCAATGAAATTAAGCCCTATTGGGAAGGCAACAAGAACAATTATAATAAATGTGTGAGGCCTTGAGAATCCTACTTACAATAGTAATATTTTCAATGAACAAACTTAGTATTTCTTTTGTTAAGGGAGAATCTTATGTTGTAGACACTCCAAACACCAATCCCACATTGTAGTTGGAGAAAGTCCCACACCAAAGGGGATTCCAAGATTCCTTACTATTACAGCTACATGAATGTAAGTCCAAGAAGGAGGGATTCCAAGAAGGAGGGATTCAATTAGGATGATCATCAATACCATCTAAACAATAATCAACCTTATGATCACTAATCTTAGCCCCATATGCCTCGCGGAAAATAGACAAGCAATCCCTAGCACTAGACACAAACTCCTTGTCAACTTGAATAGAAGGCAATGAATCATAAATATGCAAAGTGATTATTAACCATTTTAGAATCATCTAGAAGTGAAATTCCTTGAATCTTCTCTTGAACTCGAGTAGAATCCAATAAATAACCAATAGCATTAGTAGGTATAACATATAAGAGATAAGGTGTGAAGGGGAATCTTTGTCTAATTGACGAATGCATAAGAATAGATGCAAAAAATGTATTATTCATTGAAACAAATGGTAAAGAACAAGAGAATAAGGTGTTGACCATCCCCAAAAAATTTGAACCAACTCCCAAATAGGACAACATATTTGTAATGAAAGGCTAGTGTTCTAATCTCACATATCACATTAGGTTACCAATAATACACACTAAAACATATATACATAAAATAGAGACAAGAGATAAGAACAAGTAGGTGAATAAACAGATTACATTATACAAATGAGTCCATACAACACATAGAACTGAACTAAGTTCTCATCTGGCTCAATAGCATAATATATATGATTACAAAACAGTTACAAAATAACTACCTATTGGTTCGGTGAACTGACACGACCTTTAGGTGGTCAACTTAATCTCTAACTTTAATCGGCCGACCAACTTAGTCAGTTGATCAACTAAGTCGGCCCATCGACTTAGTCGACTGATCGACTAAGTTGGCTCATCGACTTAGTTGGCTGATCGAATAAGTCAAATATCCTTCAAGTCGACTTATCGACTTGCTCCTTCTACATCTCCCCCATGAACAAAATGTTTCTTCGTCCCGAAGAAACAGGGAGGTACAAAAAATTCCTGCTGGTCTCAATAGTTATTGTGGTGAACTGTGAAGTCTGGTAGTCAGTCTTTTCTATACACAGACTTCTACAATGGCTGGGGATGTTACTGCGAGGTGATGTTGGAAATCAGTCCAACTCTGCAAAATTTTCTAGATGTCGATGGTGAGTGTGGTCAAGCCTGATAAGATCGACATCTTTTCTAAGATGGAAACTTCAGCTATTCTCTCCATTTCGGGACCCATGAACTAGTCCTTCTCCTCCGTAGTCTCGATAATTCATTTCATCTGCGGTCAGATGATGTCGATTTTCTCTAAGCTAGGGAGAGCCTGTTGCACCCACTAATGTGCTTCCCTTTCCAGTTTCTGCAGTTTGGCAGTTTCAAGCACTATCTGTTCTTCTTTTGTCGTTCTAAGTGCTTCCTTAGTGGTTTTTCTGCTCTCTAATGCCTGAATGCCTTGTCGATTTTGTCTAGTTTGTTGATAAACTTACCCGTAGTGGGTAGTCCAGTCTCTTAGTACTTCTTTGGTTACGACATAATCCTCCATATGATCCTGCAGTACTTTGTATGCTTCAGAAAATGCAGTGTATTGTGCCATTAGGAGTCAGGCAGTTTCCTCTTTTTGTTCCTCCTTTGTTTCTTGAATGTGTGCTTGGAGGGTTGACACCATGCTCTCAAATAGCTGATACGCTCTTTTGAGTGGTTTGTCTATGTTGATCTCTATGGGACCCGACATGACGGACTTGGCCAAATTCCATCATTTGTCGAGAAACTCAACCTATTCTGCATTTTTTGGCCTGGAGTTATTTATTTCTTTTCGCACTCCTTGTCTTTGCTTCACTCGCTAGGGTCTTGAGGAGTTGTCCTAACTCTATGTCGGTCAAGGAGCTTGCATTCTTCATTCTAATTTGGACCTTTGAAGTCTTTCCATGATGCTCCTTCTTCTTCTTGTGCTTTTCTTTGTTTGCCTCCTATGTACCTACAATAGTTGATGCGAGATATTTGGTTTATGGGTTAGAGGCCGATGGTTTATCTAGTTGGGGAGGTGAGATGACTACCACCTCTGGTTGTTTTGATGTAGTCGGTTGTGGGAGGTCTTTTTCTGAATTAGGGGGTGGTGGTGGTGGTGGAGATGGTGGTGGTGGTGGTGATGGAGTTGGCGAATGGTCGGGGGTTATTGGTTTGGGGGAAGTATGGTTGAGTGGTGGGTCATCGGGTCGGTGGTGTGAGTTTATGTCGAAAGACATTTCTGCTTTCGTCGGTGTAGTGGCTAGTAGGTCGGCTTGGGGTACGGGGTCGGTTTGTGCAATAATGGAGGACCGATTTCCAATCACTTTACCTTCTTTGTCAGGATTTCTTGTGAAATTTGACATGATGGTCGCAACGATTGGGGGCTATGTGCCATGTCCTGTGAAGATAGGTGCCTGGGTAGAAATATTATGAGCCGACTTAAACAACATAGGAAGTGTCTCAAAGAAAGCTTGCAAGTCCCTATCTTTGTTGAATTTTTCTTTTACAGCCTCCGGCATCGCACTTTTGTATAAGTCGAGGGGGTTGACTGACTGTGGTGCTGGTGCTTGCTCCTCGGTTATTTTGGTTAGTGATGGGGGTGGAGGCATCGACACAAGATCGACGACATTTTCAGGCGTCGTCATAGTCTTTGCTTTCTTTGGTCGACCTGCTTATGCTCCTGCGTCGATAAAGCATTAGAATTGGGTTTCGACTGGCACTTTATTTGTTGCGGCATCCTCTATGATGTTGAAGGCTGTGGCTGCTAGTTCCTCCTCATCCTCTGATGATTCGAAAATGATAAGCTTGCACTTAGCTTTACCTTGTTGTTGTTCTTGTGTTTTTATTTTCTTCCTGGCTGCTGCTATTTCTTTTGATAGTTTTCGAATTATGCTTTTTGTAATAGTGTACTCAGGGTTGTCTGGTTTTGTTTCTCCTGTTAGTTCCTAAGTTGGGACGACACTTTCTATAGCTAGAGGGGTTATCTGCTACTGTGGCTGTGGCTTTGGCTTTACGGTATGGGGTTCTGTTCTTTTTGCGGTCGGAGGTTTGATAGTTATTTGCAGTTGACTAGTGTGTTCGACCGGTGTCTCCTCTGACACAAATGTGCTCATGTAGAGGTTGAGGTCGTAGTCTTCCTCTTTTTCTTGGTTTGTGAGCAGCTCCTCGATCGAGAATTCGATCTTCTTTTCTACTGCTGGTACTGGTATTTTTGTTTTGTCCTGTTGGGATAGTTCCTGGAAGATCTGGTCGATAGATGGACAATAATTGAGGGCTTTGGAGTTTGAATTGTCGCCCTGCATGTACCACACCGAGGTATGGTCGAGCTCTAGCTGGATGTGGGAGTTTGCTAGTAGATTTCATCGAATGTTTTGAGGCACCCTCCATCTAGTCGTGCAGACTTTGAGTTGTTGAAACCATTTCTCCAGAAATACTTTCCCATGCTCCAGTTCGTGCAAAGTTCCTTGCTAGGAGAATGGTTTAAATCTCCACATGTCGAACTTTGACGGCTCCCAAAAGACTAGACTCCCCTCT
Organism: Pseudotsuga menziesii; assembly: GCA_001517045.1. Classification (NCBI taxonomy): domain Eukaryota; kingdom Viridiplantae; phylum Streptophyta; class Pinopsida; order Pinales; family Pinaceae; genus Pseudotsuga; species Pseudotsuga menziesii. The sequence goes on from LPNX011103058.1 coordinate 355,443, forward strand.
GGGTAGATGTGGTACATTACAATCCATAAGATGAGGGAGGGGAACCTGATGATTCCCCCCATTTCTTGACATCTCTCACAGATGGTCTTCACCATGTCGACGGCATAATCACCCCATCTGTATATTCGTCCGTCGGTGGAAATGATGTCGACGACTTCTAGCATTTCTAACTTGAGGTCGCTACCTCGACCTACTAGAGTAAGTGTTATTGCAATGATTTTGGCCATGATCTGTGGCATTTAGGTTGTGATTTGGCTAATCATCAATCCCTTGGAGTTTTTAGCGGAAGGTGACCTAGTGAGCTCTTTGACCAGTCCTTCTTTGATACCGATTGGTACGGGGTCTCCTTTATTAGAGAGACTGGTCAGCTTGGAGATGACATCTCCAGAGATGTTGACCGTCTCGTCGAAGTAGAACCGTCCATTGTGATATCGACTGATGATGAATTTGATAGAAGATTCCTTTGTGCCACCAAAGTTGGCCATCAGCGGTGCATTGGCATAGCCGAAGAGAGTGTTGCGTTTGATTTTTTTTGCTGCTTGAGTGGCCTTTTTGTCGACAAAGGCCCATTCTTGTATCTCGGTCCATAGCTTTTGCCATGAGCCTTCCTGTACTTTGGTGTTTTTTATGTTCTTCATCCTACAGACTAAAGGTGTATCCGCAGCCTATATCTCCTTGACTTTGGTCGAGGCTCTGGTTTGTTTAGGGGCCATTGTGTCGGTTTGGTGGTCGGTTTCACTAGGGGGTTCTCAGAGTTTGGTTGACTGAATGCTCCAATGCTCTCTCTGTATAGGTTACGGTGAATGATCCTTTGGCGATCCAGTATTTATAGGAAATGCTATGGATGTGCGCGGTGATGGGTGCATTAATGGTAGATGTCATGTTCGAGCTGGAGTATGCGAGTGTGTGTTAATGGTGGATTGCTTTCGGTGCTTGATGTTATGAATGCACGATGGGACTATCAAAGTCGTCGGTTGGTGTCGGTGATGAGAATGGTCGACGAAAGTAGTCGGTTGATGAAAGTGGTCACTGGTGCTAGGTTAATGGTCATGATGGTGATTGTCGGGATGGTGATTTCCTGTCATGGTTTTCTGTTTGTAGGGTATTATTTTGTTTTTTGGAATTTTTAGTTTTTTATGGATTTTGGTTGACGATTATGGTCGTTATATGATTTTTTTTTTTAAGATTTAGTTTTTGTAGCGTTTTAGTTGGGCTCCATTAATGAGCTTCCAAAATACTATGCCCTGTAATGTCCTTAGTCAGACTGAGCCATTGGGATGTATCTATTCAACAACGTAGGATCCCATCCATTCTTTGTGGAGCTTCTTAGGTTTTCCTTTGATCCGAATATTGTATAGTAAAGCAAGGTCTCTAACCGACAGGTTTTTGTTCTTGATGTTGCGGACGTGCCATGCTTTTTGTTGTTGCTTCTGGATTTCTTGGTGTTTTATAGCCATGAGTCGGTACTCTTCCAGTTTGCTGAGTTGCAATAGTCAGTTCTTCCTTCCTTGTTCGACATCGACATGTAGTATTTCGGCGATAATAGGTGTCTATTGTCGGAAGTGTAGTGGAACTACTGCTTCTTGTCCATAGACTAGTTAAAAAGGGGTTTGGTCAGTCGATCATTTGTACGTTGTTCTATATGCCCATAATACTATAGGTATTTTCTCATCTTAGTTGTCCTTATCGGCATTACATATTTTAGTTAATCCTCTTGTTAATGTTTTATTGAATGCTTCAATCGCTCCATTCAACTGAGGATTATATGTTGTACTCCGACGGTGGTCGATTTGGAACTGGTCGGTTAGGGTTTTGATAGTCTCATTGATAAAGTGTGTCCCCTAGTCACTAATCAGGGTTAGTGGACATCCAAATATAGTGATGATATTCTCATAGATAAACTTAGTAGCTATCTCACTAGAACAGGTATCGACTGGTTCAGCTTCTACCCACTTAGTGACATATTCCACTGCGGTAATAATATACCTTGCACTTGATCTTTTTGCTAGGATAGGAAATGGTCCTATGAAGTCTATGGCCCAGATTTCAAATGTGAGACTAGGGTTTACTAATATCAAGGGAATTTCTGTACTAGGAAGGGGTTGACCTAGTCATTAACATCTGTCACATCGACTAACAAAATTTTTGCAATCTCTGTGGAGTGTCGGCCACCATAATCCTGACTATTGGATTTTCTTTGTAGTTGTGTCCGCTTGAAAATGTCCTCCTGCCGGTCCATAGTGTGCTTCATGCAAAATGTGGTCTCGTTCATGTTCGAGTACACACCTTCTCAGGATGTTGTCTAATCCCATTTTGTATAAAAATCCATTAATGAGACTGTATGGTGCAACCTTCATAGCTAAGATCTTCTTTTTCTTGGTGCTCATGCCTTCTGGGGCATGTCCATCTTCTAAGAACTGAGCTATTTCCTCTAGTTCTGTGGGGACTGCTTCTATCCGAAATAAATGTGCATCAGGTAAGTCATCGTCGAATCTTGTTGGTTCTTCTCCTGTTTCGATTCAGGATAGATGGTCGGGACCGACATTTAACTTTCCTGGTCGGACAACGACTTCAAACTCAAATTCTTGGAAGAGAAGTAGCCATCGACAAATCCTTCCATGATCGAGTGGTTTATTGACAAGATACTTCAGGGCCTGATGGTCGGTATAGAATATGAAGGGGTTAGATAAGAGATAATGTTGACACTTTTGGAGGGAAAATACCATACCTAGGGCTTCTCGTTCTGTGGTCGAGTAGTTTCTTTCAGCCTTGTTTAATTTTTGGCTGCTGTAAACTATGGGATAATCCATTCCATCGTCTCCTGGTTGATTTAGGATTGCTCCTATTGCTAGGCCTGATGCATCAATATGTACATGGAATTTGATTGACTAGTTTGGAAACTTTAGGATGGGGGCTTTGATTAGTTTTCTTTTTAATTTTTCGAATGATATGTGGCATTCCTCTGTCCAGTTAAACTCTTGATCTTCTTTTAATAGTTGTTCAAGAGGATAGGCCATATCTGAGTAATATCTTATGAATTTTCTATAATAGCCTGTGTGGCCAAGTAACACCTTGACTTGTTTGGGGTTTAGTGGTGGTTTTAGGTCAAGGATAATTTTGATCTTTGCAAAGTCAACCTTAATACCTTCCTTACAGACAATGTTCCCTAATAATATCCCTATGGGGGTCACAAATATACATTTCTTGATGTTTAGGGAGAGTTGAATCTGTCAACATCTCTCCAGAATAAGTCTGAGCCATTTGCAATGATCTTTTAGCATTGAATATATTGTCCAGTCATCAAAATATACTGCCATGGTCTTGTAAATGTATTCTTGGAATGTTTTAACCACAATTCAAGAGAACACTGCAGGTGCATTCTTTAATCCAAAAGGCATAACTTTGTAAGCAAAGGAACCAAATTCACACACAAAGGTTGTCTTCTTCTAGTCTTCTTTAGCTATTAGTACTTGGTTATAGCTTGAGAATCCATCTATAAATGAGTAGCATTCATGTTCTGCAACTTCATTCAAGATTTCATCTGCGTAAGGGGTTGGAAATGGGTCTATCAGTGTTACTTTGTTTAGTTCCTTGAAGTCGACACAAATTCTTAGTCGGGTCGGGTCATGTTTCTTGGGTTGTACCACCATTGGACTTGCCCATTCTGATTGGTCGATAGGGTAGATGATTCCTGCTGCTAACATGTTATCAATTTATTTTTTGACAATCTCCTTGTATTTGTGAGCTAGTTTATAAGGACTTTTCTTGACAGGTTGAACATCAGGTTTAGTATCAATTTTCATTTCTCCCATTTCATGGACTAAGCCTTTTAGGTCTTTGTAATCTCTAGAAAATACATCTTGGAACTCGTTTAGTAAGTTCACTATCTCTGTGGTCTGTTGTTCGCTCTAGTAGTCACCAATCTTTGCCATTTTTGGTCGATCATCATTTGAGATGTTGAATTCTTTAGTTTTTACTTTAGCATCTAGCCACTCTGGTGTTTTGGATTCATTGATCGGTCGAATTCCTTCTTTGAACTGTGAGAATGTGGCAGGGAAGCCGACTGCAGTCATTATGTCAGTATCTTGTTTATCAGTTGTTTTGAATTTCAGGATGGTACAAATGGGTTTTGTCGTTTCGACATGGTTGGATTTCCATCTAAAGATTTTTCCTTCTATTTTTTTGTTTTCTAATTGTAATCTTGTCGATTGTGGTTTTGACCTTGTTTGTATATTGTTACATTTCCTTATTTGTCGGTGGCCTTGTAAGGGTTGGTTTTCGGTCGGTTGGATGAATTCTTTAAGTTTCTTTGTTGTTTCGACCAGATTTTCATTTTGAGGTATGAAGTTGAAATCCTTAACAAAAATTTTCCCTGAGTTCGTGCCATGAGAAGGTTTCACCTCTACCTTCTTCCATCTTATACCATTTGTTTGGTAAGTCAGCTAGGGTTGATGGAAATAAGTGTGGCCATGCTCGTTCATCCTTGTATCCAAGTCTTCTCCACTCTCTTTCACAGGTTCTAATATGATCCTATGGGTTCTATCCTTGAGTGAATACAGGTATCTGAGCTTGTTGGGTTAACTTCTTTCCTCCAAACCTTTCGACAAAGTAAGTCGAAGCAGTTTTCCAGGTCTGTAGTCATGTCTGATGGGTATCCCACCATCTAGCTGCTTGCCCTGTAAAAGTTTCAACTAGGATTTGAAGTCAGCCATGTTCACCAATATTTTTGGACACTTTCTTGACATGCATGACTGGTGATTCCCTTTCCTTATATCTTGGTAGTTGTGTAGTATTTAGGTTGGTCGGTTGTAAGGTAAGGTGTTCCCTCATTTTTTTTTCAAATATTTTTGGGACAATGGACACTATGAAGCACTGTTGGGTGGGATTTTTATGCACTTTCTGTATAGTCCAACACCCTCTTGCTTGTGTTTCGTAGTTCTCGATCTCCTAATCATATAATTCGGCATCTGAGTTATAACCAACTGAGTCTTGGTTACCTAGGTGAAGTTCTCTAAGGATGTTTGGATATGTGTAGTCTGCATTGTTGTGGATTTGGTAGAGTTGTCTGACATCGACTTCTTCATCAATAGGTTTAGTCCAAGGTTCCCCTTGAGATGGATGAATGGGTACAATGACCTTTTTTCCATTTCCTTTTAATTTGATGCATTCCTTGTCCAGGGATATGGATGCTTTCATCTTTCTACCCCAAGGTCGACCTACTAATGCTGGGAAGGAATTGGATCCTTCCTTTGGGTCAATGATTTAAAAATCGACCTTGGTCGAGATTCCTTTTATAGTCGTGTCGACGTTTTTCCAGACTCCAATGGGTTCAACTAGGCCTTGGTCAGCTAGTTTCAGGTATATGCTTGACTCATAGAGTCGAGGTCTGCCCATTTGTTCCCAAGTGTCATGAGTCATGATGTTTACTTGTGAGTTGAAGTCGAGCACTACTTGTCGAACGTGGTAACCTTCGATTTCCAGGTCGACAAGTGGGTCGGCATCACTTTTGTCTTTTTTATTTAAGCTGCAGATGTTCTTTGTTTGTTTTTCAGAGTTGGTACCTTTTATTTCATACAACAAATCAATGAACTGGGATACTGAGTTGTCTGTTTGAACTAGCTAGATTAATTCGTTTATTGTGTTAGGTCAACTGTTATGAATGTTTTCTTATCATGTAATTTCTTTGATACATTAGTTGCTTCGTTATATGTTTGTTTTTCCTTCAGTGGGTTAGGATAGACATTTTTCTCTTTTATTTTACTGATTTTGGGGTTATAAGATCTTGTTTTTGTTCCTTGCCGAGTTACAATATGTAAATTTTTGGTGGTTATTACATCATTCTTTTGCACACAAGACAAGACATTAACATTTTTCTTGGTATTAATTTTTTCTAACATGGTAGGGAAATCCTCTAGTGAGTGCTCCCCTGCCCCGCAGTGAGTATAGAATTTGAGATCAGTTCTGTCCTTGTATGGACATTCGGCATACCGATGACCCTCTTTATAACATGTGAAGCACTGAATGGGTCGACGCGGTCATGTGTCACGATTCCCAGGGAATCAACCTCTTCCTCCATAGCCTGCGTGTAGATTGTCATACTGGCACTCATATCGTCAACCATCATATCTCTGACCATTTGGATCATTTGCTAGATTGTTTTGCTCGTTATGCTGTGCCACTGCATTCGTTTGGTAGACTGCCTGATAGTTCTATCGGTTCTTGAGGTTCAGCTAACATTCAGTCGTGTTATGACTTTTGGTCTCACAGATGGCACACCAGGAAGCCTTGTCGTTCTTCATGTTGAATGGACAATCTTTCATCGAGTGATCCCTGTGCTCCTGGAAAATGTCACAAAAAGACTTGGCCTGTACGAATCGAACGTCCTGTCGGCTATATTCCTGTCGATAGTTATCCTTGGAATGGTCGGCCGTCGAGCATTTGGTGCACCAGATCTCCTGATTCTTGAGGCTTAGCTCCTTCAAAGACTTCTGTATGTTCTCGAGTTGTTCTTCCAATCTATGGTATGTGGGGTAAGCGGGTATATCCTCGTCCATCTCTACCTGAAGATCTTTTGTTAGCGCATCTTCGTAAGTTTTGAACATCTCCAAACTGATGTGTCGACGTACTTTATGAGATAGCCCTGCAAGAAACCATTGGATTAGTAACTGTTCATCTATAACATAATCCAGCTGGCTCAGTAGGTCTTTCCAATGCTTATCATAGTCGCGGACAGATTCCCCTAGCTTTTGTGATGTGGTTTTTAGTTTTTTCGCGGCCAGGTGCTTAGCATCTAAAGTTTTGAAAAATGACAAAAAATGTGCCTTAATCTCAGCTTTTGTCACTCTGGGTTGTCTTTCCGAAAAATGTCATATACCACGTCAATGCCCTTTTCCTTAAGGCACCTGTGAATTGTGCCATTTGTCTATCTTCGTCTGTAACTTGGTTGGCCTCCCAAGTGGACTCGCAAACAAAATAGTGTCGTCTGTGGTCCTCATCCCCCTCATATAGAGGAATGTGAGCCGATCCGTGACCCATGTTTGAATCACTGTCACTACTCTCAGGAGGTGGCGGCGATGGAGGTGGGGGTGGTGATGAGGGTGGTGGGGTTATTGGTGTATTCATCTCTGTGGAACTCTGGTCAACGAAACTTTCGTTCCCATCGGTTGTCGATTCTTCGTTGACTTGCAGTCGGTTGATGTGGACTTCTGTTGTCGATGGTCCACTGCAACTATTTTCCCGCAGTTCTGAATGGTTTGTTTCTTCTAAAGCTGTGTTTGGCGGGGGGGGGCGCTCCTTCATGTGTCGGTAAGAGCAAGTGGATACTTTGGTGGGAGGGTGCCGCTTGAAAGGTCACCCAATTCTTGTCCTCTGGTCGATGTATAATGAGGTGTCATCCAGTATACGTTTCGTTTCCTAGTTGACTCCATATACTAAAGTCACCATCTCGTAGTCGAAGGTATTCTTCGACAATAGTCTGTATTTGAGTACGTAGATTCAGTGGAGAGAGGGTTGTTCCTTCATTGGGAGCTCTTAATTGGAGAGCTTTTGGCTGCTCTATCCACAATTATTCCTCCGTAGGGGACGTTTCTTGTTCCACGCCTTCCTCATGTCTGTCATGACCCGACTCAGGCGAATTCTCTTCTTTGTCGATCGCCCTAGGACTCCTTCCTTTGTGTAGCTCTAAAGCTCTTTCTCATCTTGCTTCCCTTCTCTTGTGTCTCTCTTCCCTCTCTATTTTCTGAATTTCTGACATACCTTCGTATGATACTATTCTCTTGAGTTCCCTTTTGGTCGACTTCGCATTACTGGTGAATGGTGTCTGGTTCTAGTGGACTAGGATCCACTATACTCTATCTTGACATATGATCAGCTAACCCCCCATAGCCTACCCGACACTTTTTAGAAAGCCCGAATATTTCGGTCTATTTGCTTAGGAAGTATTCCCACTCCCTTTCTGCAATGAATTTTTCCCACTTCCTTTGCTTCTCCGCCCAGTTAGAGTTTGATGGCAGTTCATGAAGTGATGGACGAGGTTCGACAATATGTCCTTCTCCTTTCTCGATCAAGAATTTGAACAGCAAGGTCAGTAGAGAACACAGAAATTGTTCAGTGAGATCTGTGTAAAATTTCTCCTTGACTGTTTCCACCGAAGTTCTATCTTCGACTGCTTGCTCCTCACAGAATTCATTGACGATTTTCTCAAACCACTCCAACAAGTTTGTTCTACCTCCGTGCATCAGTTTTTCCAGCAACTATTGTTCTTTAGTCGCGTCCGGTTTTCTCATCCAAGAAGTTCTTCAAAATTTGGGGCACTGATTCAACAAACTTTTCATGTGTCTCTGTGAAAAATCTTTCTTTTGCTTGTGCTATTGTTAATCTGTTCCTTCGCGCGTAATTCTGCAAATAGTTTGCAACTTTACGTTCCCACCAGTCCTTAATCTCCTGCTCTGGTATCATCTATTTGCATACATTCTAGTCGTGTACTACCGGCAATGGAACCAATGTTGTAATCTCACAGATCACATTAGGTTACCAATAATACACACTAAAACATATATACATAAAACAGAGATAAGAGATAAGAACAAATAGGTGAATAAACATATTATATTATACAAATGAGTCCATACAACACAGAGAATTGAACTGAGTTCTCATCTGGCTCAACAGCCTAATATATATGATTACAGAACGGTTACAAAATAACTACCTGCCGGTTCGGTGAACTGACACGACCTTCAGGTGGTCGACTTAATCTCTAACTTTAGTCGGCCGACCGACTTAATCGGCTGATCGACTAAGTTGTCTATCCTTCAAGTCGACTTATCGACTTGCTCCTTCTACAGCTAGTCAATTTGATCATAGGTTTTATCAAGTTCAATTTTAAGAAATAGTGATTGTTTCCTAGATTTCATAGCCCATTCCATGGCTTCCCAAGATTAAATCACTATGCCCAGAATAAACCACCCATGAGAAAAACGTGTATGTTCCTTATGCACAATATTCCTAGCAACTTCTCTCACATGTAGTGCTATCGCCTTAGCCATGAATTTGTAAGAAACACTTAACGAAGTTACGGGTTTTCATCCCCCAATGGTGTCCCTAGAATATTTTTTTGGAATGAGCTTGATCAACCATTAATTAATAGACTGTTTTAGACATCATGTAAGTATTTTGAATCCATGTGACTAAATTCATCTCCATAATATCCCACCTTGCCTTATATAACTCATAGGATAATCCATCAATAGATGGAGATTTATAGTTCTACATCAAGCTAAGTTCTGCAAATAATTCATCCTTCATGATTTCCCTATCCAACCTATCACAATCAACAATAAAGCACTTGTGTGGAACCACCTTATAATAGTTGTTCCTATCTACAACCACATTCTTTCATAATAGATAAGGAAATTTTTTTTTTCAAAGTGGTCACTGGACATACCTTGAATATTAGAGCGATGCTCCTCAAGTGAGCCATCCTCTTTGTGAAGTTTCGGTATTCTAATATAAACCACCTTCTTCTTTTGAAATTCCCCAAAAAAATTGGATCCCTCGTCTCCTTCCTTAATCCACTATAACTTGGCACAAGCCATGGTACCTCTTGCAAAATACTTCTCCCTAAGCACCACAAAATACAAGTCTACTCCATCCTTTTGAAGGGCAATGCTATTATGGTCTTCGTAGAGAAGGATTTGGGGAATCAATTAAAGGTAGTTTCATCCTTCTTTAAGGTTATATTATACACTCATGTGAATCATGAAAACAATATGTTGCCTAATTTTCATTCAAAAGAAACTCAAGAAGTTGAAGTTAGATATTGTTATAAAATTGTAATCTTTTTATAAATTTTATTTGAAGCTTAAGTGTTGAGAGTCATTCACATTCTTTTCTCAAAAAATTTAAACACAAATAAAATAAAATTTATTATAAAAATTATATGAAATTTATTTATATCATATCTATTTTTTTATTATAAATTATGTATATAAATTTGTAAATAAAATAAAAATTAACACAAAAACATTATATAAAATTTATTTATATTAAATATAGCTTTTAATTTTATATTAGCTTTTTTTGGTGTTATAAATTATCTAGATAAACTTGTATAATATTATTGTTGCCGTATTATAGTTATTATAATGATCATAGTTTTTTGGTGTTATTAATTATCTATATAAATTTGTATAATATTGTTGTTGTGGTATTAGTTATTATAATGATGATGCATATTAGTTACATAAAAGTGATTTTAGTGTAGTGTATTTAAAAATTTAGAAAGATAAAACATTTTTTATTTTTTTATTTTTTTATTTATAGATTTTATACATTTTGCCTCATCAAAATTATGGTTTTATTCAATTCCTATGATAATATAAAGTAATAATACTGTTTATTTTTTATTTTATTTTTATTTTTATAATATTTATCTTTAAATTAATTTAAAAAACAATTCATTTAAAAACATATATATAAACACAATAGAGAAAAGCATAAAATGTGATAATGGCTTATAATAATATAAACCAAAATACCAAAAATAGAATAGATTGTGAAAAACATAATGATCCACAATATTTTGACGTCAAATTCTTTAGTTAATGAGAGTGTTTACATAAATTAATACTCATTTTGAAATCATTAAAATTAAAATTTGGATATGAAATATCCAAAGACAATACTTGTTTTTATTTAAAACATTTTCAAAATAAATTGAAATTGGGTTGAAGTGTTTTCGGAATGTCTATAAACATTTTAAAATTAATATTTAATGTTTTGGTCTAATTTGTATAGACAAGTATACTTTTTAATTTTTTGGTTGAATATAGAGAGACCACACGTTAATTTAGGAAAAATATAGATGCTAGTTCACCCCAAATTTTACTTGTATAACTACTGTGAAGTGTCACAAATGAATAATGAGTTATAAAATTCAATATAGCCAGCACAATGGGTAATACAAATCTAAACACATTTCAATAAAATTATTTTAAATTCTAAATATATTTTTAAAAACATTTTTTAAAATATACATTTCTAAATTAGAATACATATATGTTCATTTTATAAACGATTGAATTTTCTTGGTCTAGTTATTATTTACGTTTTTTTCCAGAAAAAAAAAATAGTTGTTCTTTGATATTCAAAAATAGAATCAAAGGTAACTGTTACAAAACTATGATATCAAGATATCATTTCTGATCACATCCATAAAACAGATCCAAAAGACAAATACATTATAGTAGCTAAATGAACTAGTGAGTAATCACTAATAACATCACCAGACCATCCAAGCATGTCCAAAGAAAATACACGAAGAGCCCAACCAATTTAAGGAGGTGCTCAGGGGAAGTGACTAAAATAATTTCCATCAGAGGAGATAAATGTCATCCTCTATCATCCAAGATGATTCTCTAAAGACTCAACCATCCCATACTCAAAAGAAACAATAACCAAAAGGTTTATGAGTATGTAATAAATCCATCTCGACTCTAGAAGAGTTGAAGCTTACCTTCCCTAATAACTACTTCTTCATAATATTCAATGAAGCAAGTAGTTATGATGGAAGTCTAGAGAGAGAGGCCTCGAGCCATGGGGAGTACCTTCTTAGATAAACTGTCCTCCCTCTTATTGTGTTCTCTAAATATATGATGAAAGTCTAGAGAGAGAAAGAAGCCCTTCAAATCCATGATGTTGTCACACCAACAATCTAGATAAAGAGCAGAGAGAGTTGCCCTATCATTATCCCAATTGATGATTACAAAGGAGTCACCATAAACATGGAGAGAGGGAATGTCAATCGCTTTTACAAAATGTAATAATGCTCAAAGAGCCAGTAATTCTGCTTTGGTGTTGGTGTTTTTCCCACATCCCAATTTGATGCAGAAAAAGTGGGACTCACTGATCAAAAGAAAGATACCCGCTCCTCCAATCTTTTTTGTTGTAACCCTATCAAAAAACCAGATGGGAAGGTTAGTTTCGAAGAATTACCAACATTCCTGCATTTTTTCCTTTTTTTTACAATCTATTGGAAAAGACATCACCTGTTCCAATATTTTATAGTAGAGAGGGACCAAGTTTGGAGCCTTATCTTCAAATAAGCATAAGTTGCTAGAGATACATAAGTTGCAGATAAAAAATAAGGGAAGATATAGGAATTCCCTATCGTTTTTGAACCATACCTCTATGTTATCCAAGAGAGTTGGACCATTCCAAATAAGAAACAACTTAAAATTCCTACACAAGATATCAATAATCGCTCGGGAAAATGGAAACCAAATGAAGAGATGACTCACCGATTCCTCATTTGACTTGCAGAAGCAGCATCTATTATGACCAAGCCATCCTTTTTTAGTTAAGTTGTCCCAAGTATTTATACGGTTCTCAATGCACAACCAGGTAAAGAATTTCACTTTTAATGGCACATTACAACACCATATTCAAGTATGATATTTAATAGGTGACAAAGGCAGCATGGAGGAAACAATAAGATCATAAGCCAAATTGGCAAAGACCTCACCATTAATTTTATTGTGCATCCATAGTAAAGAGTCTTTAACTTCTTTTAATATGATACCCCCATGAGTTAGGCCTTTTATAAATTATGACCATTGAACCTTCTAACTACCTCTCACGTCCAAATCCTCCACATTTAACCAATAGGACTGGAAATTCGATCCATCTCCATAATTACAGGTACGATTGAGAGTTGTAATGCCATAATCACATAGATAACCCCTAGGCTCCTCCAAGAGCACATATGAAGAGTTCTGACCTGCAACAAGGTCTATTCCTAGTCTTATTCTTTTACCATTTCCAACCTTCCAGCCCAATTCCTTGGTGATTCAGGACAGTGACTAAATAAAACCATTCCAAAAGTATGAGGATCCTTGAACAGAGAAGTGTTGTTTACACAATCAATCTCTAACGGAAAGGTTTTTAAAATATTTATGGCATATGATATGATTCCATGTTCCATTATTGTCCAATATCATCCATAATATTTTCATTCTAAGAGAAGTACAGAACAAATCCAATTTTTTGATGTTCCATCCACCATAGTCATGGGGTTTGGAGATAGTGAGCCAATCAGCTAGGTGCATCTTATGTTGGCTACCCGAGCTACCCCAAAGAAACGTAAACATGCAACATCTAAGACAATTCAAAATGGATCTCAGAATCCTAAGTAAAGCAAACGAGTAGATAGGTAGCCCTGACAACATAGATCTGACAGGAATCAACCTTCCTCCAAGGGTTAGCATTCTATAAGCCGAAATAATAGTTCCTTTAAAAAAAAAGTTATGATCCACCTCCAATCATTTTTGCGATAGCCCAGTGGCTTAAGACGATATCCAAGATACTTGAATCATTCAACCAAGGGCTCCATTTTGAAGGGAAGGATGGAAGAAATGAGATCCCTTGTTTCCACATGAACATCACTGTATTGAAAATAAGACCTTTCCAAACTAATGCTCATTCCTGAACCTAAGAAGAAGAGATCAATAACGTCCTTATAAGCCTGCCATTCTAACAACGTCCCCAACCCAAATAGAATCACATCATCAACAAAGAGAAGATGTGTTAAAGCAAGAATTGAGGATACTCTAATCCCTTTGATCTTTTCTTTCTTCTGAGCATCATTAATAATAAGACTGAGGCCTTCTATAACTAGTAAGAGGAGGAGAGGAGATAGGGGAAATCCTTGACGTATGCCTCGAGAAGCGGAGAAGAAATTTGTCGAGGCGCCGTTTACAAGGACCAAAATTTTTGAGGAGCTAACACATCCCATGATCCAGTTCACCCCATCCACTAGTACACCGATTTGAAGAAGAACGAGCCTTAAAGATGCCCAATTCACCCCATCAAATTCTTTGACAAGATCAAGTTTGAGAACCATTTCCTTCATCTTTTTTGTTTTGATGGTGTGCAGGATTTCCTACGTGATGCCCACATGCTCAATAATATGTTTTTTTTAGGAAGGCAAACTGTTGAGCAGAGAACGATTTGCTGCAGTTTTTTAGATGAGTTTATAAATTAAATTGCACAGTGAGATAGGTCGGAAGTCTGCAAAGGTTTGAGGCTTTTTGCACTTTGCAATAAGAGTAAGGAACACGACATTAATAGAATTGATGACCTTTTCCTCAATCCAGGATTGTTCCAGAGTAAGTAGGTCCAAACCAACCATATCAAAGAACCAGAGAAAGAACTCCACAGGCCATCCATTAGGTCCGGGCCTCTTGTCCCTTTTGAAGCCTTTTAAGGCTCCTTCAACTTATGAAAGTGAAATCTCTGAAAGAAAGGTACTTGATTCATCCTCCTGAATATAGGAGGGAAAGAGATTGATAACTTTAAGTTGGTTAACAATACTAGTATTTCCTTCATCTTCGAACAAATCCAAGAAGTGTTGTTCTCCCAATAGTTTTAGATGAGCCTCCTCTTCTACCGGTTCACCGACCTGATTCTAAATAGCCCAAATAGCTTTGGAATTCCTTCTCGCAAAGGAAAAATTGTGAATTTTTTTTTGTTAGCATCCCCTTGACTAAGCCAGTTGGCTCTTCTCTTAAGCTTCCAAGTCAAGACCTCATGTGCCAGATTCTCCTCCTTACAACATTTTAGAGTTGCGCGCTGGAAATTTTGCATCTCATTAAGTATACCCAAGGGCCGAGATGTAAGGAGACTGGATCTCCATGTCAATTCCAGTAACATTTTTTTCCCGGCTGAGCACTTGCTTCTTTTCCCAATATTTCATAACACCTTTGAGCCTTTTAAGTTTGTAATTAAGAATAGACATGTGGTCTACAATAGGAAGATAGGAATCAAAGGCCTAAGACGAGTTAACAATAGAGGAAAAATCCTTCCCCAAAAGCCAGGCCCGGTTGAACTTGAAGGGGTAGAGGTGAGAGGAAGAATGGACATCCCATTCCAGGCAGACTGAGAAGTAGTCTGAGATTTCAAAGGGATGAGACAAGGTTCTGTAGCGACTGAGGAGAAGGAGAAGAAGTTTTGAGGCAATAAACCTATCCAATGTTTTGTTGATACCCTCAATCCCTCCATGCCCATTCCTCCAAGTAGGACCAGAAGAGTGAGGAGCTAGATCCACCATATTGGCATTAGCCAGATGTTGTGAGAAAAAAAGGGTCTCTTGTACTGAGTGGTTGGCTCTCTAGCTTCGACTCTCTTTGGGAGAGGGTGGTTAAACATCACATTTGGGTACTTTTTCCATCCTCCCCCTTTCTGCTTTGGAACAGGGGTTTTTTGATCGGTCTAGCAAACTCACTTGGGCGTTTCAACTGGCTGTTGAAAAAGAGTTTCATCAAATCTTCGACAAGCGTATGGCCAGGGTATTGATTGAGTTAGATGTTTTTTAGAGGCTTGATGGCCGAAGATTGACATTGTATCCAATGACAAGGTCATTTTCCAAAGAGTGGACTACTTAAATGTGCCCTTGCGGTGCAATTTCTGTCACTAAATTGGCCACCTCAAAAGCATCTGCACCTCTTTGTTGCACCGTTTTTCTCCTTAGAGGGGTTTTTGATAAGAGTGACCAGCCCTCTACAAATATAATGATACAGGTCATGATATGTATAAATTGAACTTTATTCAAAGATTTTGATGCATCTGCAATATCCATGCATGCATAGTGCTTGGCTCGAGATTTTTGGGCGACTTCTTTTATGATGAAGGATGAGTGTAAAAACATGTATAGATTACTGTGGCTATCCTCTGAAAAAAAATTACTGTGGCTATTATCGATAAACTGTCACCGTGTTTATCGCCCAGATTGTCAAATTATCACATTTGAATGGAGGATGGTCTAAATATGCAGTGTTTCGATTCTCAATCTTTGTGCATATTCATAATTTAAAACAACGTTGTACGTATTATCTGGTTGCATTATTCGATGAATCGTTCTCATTGCAGGCCACACACAGTTATCGTCGGTTATATAATGAACCTATGTATCGGATGGATGCAACATTTACTTCCAATGAGTCCATGTATGTTTTAATAATTGGATATTCATGAAGGTATATATTTGGTCATGATTATGAAGGTATATATTAGGTCATGGTTGAGTCAGTATATATTGTCCACATTATGTTTCCCACTTTTCTAGTTATTGTTATTGGAGATGTTTTACGTAACATAATGTCTCCATTATTGTTATTGGAGCTATTTCACTTAACATATAATAGCGGCATTAGTGGGTTATTAATATGGATTTTGTAGGGTGCATTTATTGTTTTATATCTTCAATGATTTTATTTCAAAAGTATTTTAAATTCAAAAGTTTATAAATTATACTCATTTGTTTTATTAATATTATTTTTTTAATATTATTAATAATATTTTAAAATTAATTTTATTTATACAAGTACATTAATAATCAAATTTGTTTACTAAAGTTAAAGCAATTGGTAAGGAATTAAGATGATAAGTTTTAATGTAAAGTCACAAGTGAATACTAAAGAACTATAAACTATAGTGACTAAAATTTATTTAAAGTTATTTTTATTGTAAAATATGTTATACAGAAAAAATTTATTTAAAAAAATATTAATAATAAATAACATTGGATTATTGATAGTCCGCATGGGTGTGACTTATTGGCGGTTCAGTTGTTATGAAGTCACTTGTTGTAAATTGGAGGTNCCATGTCACACGAGTACCAGCCCAACTCCAATTATCGATTCCTTTAGTTACAAAAAAAAAAAAAATACAAACAAAAAATATAAAATTGTTAAAAAACACTTAATTAAAAAAATATAACCAAATAAATAAGAAGCATATAGACATTCACACTCTCTAAATGTTGTCTTAACAAATTTGGAAACAAATTCTAACTCAAAATATGAAAAGAATGATTAACTTCATTACACGACTAGAATTTGTACATGAAGTTTTATCAATCCCTTATATTGTTGCACTCAAAACCTTATTATAGAGAATGCTGATTTTACTTTGGAAGGCATACTTATTAAGAGAAAGATGTTTTTACTTTCGAGGTCAAATCATTTGCAAAAGTAAGAGTTGAGCTCATTAAATTCCATCAAGTAGTAATCTTAAGACTTGTATCTATCCCTTTTCCAATTTGACAGTAAACTTTATTTTCCAATTTTTAAAAGAAAGAATAAAAACCATTATGGTATCAGAGCCTCGCTAGCCTTGATTTCCTCACGAGAATGTTGAGGAATATGTAAGAGTTTTTGTGCAGATTCCTTTGTACATGTCGCCTAAGATAGCAGATTAGTTGTGTGTAGAATTCTTCTGAGTTATTTTTGCAAGTTGTATGTCTGTGTGTTTTGTTTCATAGATTTTTGAACTCTCCAAATTATTATGGATGTATTGAGCTGCATAGAATCGTCATGCTTCCCTCTATTTTTATTTGCAAAGATCATTGTTGTTTGTGAGCACAGTCATTTCCAGTTGTGAAGAACCATTCTGGATCATAACTTAATAATATTGGTGAGTCGGGGACATCTCTAGATTTATCTTTCTTTTAGCAGGCCTAGGAGATTCGAGGTAGTGAAAGGACAAACTAAGTATGCTGATATTGATGGTGGTTGTTGTGTAAATATCCTTGAGAGAGAGTTGTCATTGTATCAATGTGAAGTCACCACTCTCATTCCATTGTTAGAAGAGTATACACGCAGACGTAACATGAACACATATGCAACATATTGGATCATCATCATGATTTTTTTTGGGTCCACTACATTTATTGACTTCGGTGACCAGCAATTATAGATCTCTCCACAAATAGAATTGTGTAAATATGGACCTGCAGATGTTTTTTTGGCCTCAATCAACAGTTCGAAAACCCTTTCTTTGTAGTGTCTCATAGAGAGAGGATGTGATGGAAGCAATGGATCTGCGTGTGAAATCCATTTTTTTATTTGGAGTGTGCTGATTGTGATCAGTTTATTATTAAAATATTTATTTGTATGTAATGGAACAAAGTGGCATAATCTTAGCTAGTGTTTCTTGTTGTATCTCGGTGACTCGAGAACAAAGAGTTACATGTTATTCTTTATGTAAGGTCAAATTGTTTAATTGACTACTAAAAACATTCAGTAGCCATATCACTTTTTTATATAATTGTTGAAATTTTTTCTTTTGGGGGATTTCACAGATGGAAGTGTATGCATAGGATGATTTAGTATCGATATTTTTTTTCGAAATGTCAAGAAGCGTCAATTTAGAAAACACTTCAATCATGGTTAAAAGTGGTTATATTTTAAATGAATCAAGTGGGAAGCTTGAAGTTGTGGAGAAGAAAGAGCATGCACTGGAGATTTCAAACTGGGTGTAAATGCCAATGAAGACCAGACACACAAAGAGTTCAAGAATGTTTATTATTATTATGCATCTCATTTCTCCATGAAGGGGGAAGTGTTAGAGAATAATGGCGAAATTCCACGATTAAAAAATTAGAGTATTGTTATAGGATAGATTTTATTTAGCAAATAAGTGGTTTCATATCCATGTTTTGTTAAATTTTAAACATTAAGCTAGCATTTCATTAGGATCTTTAACTGAGAGAACAACAAGCACATCAATCAAACAAAAGAGACAACGAGTACAGTGTTTTTCCTCAGGGAAACCATAAATGGAGAAAACCCCGCAACTTCCTCAGAGATAGAATCGGCACCAAAGTGAAACCCAAAAACAGTAAGATGATCTCCTGACAACAATAACCTCTTTCTTCCTTGCCCCAGTGTCTTTCTCTTCCTCAACTATGTGCTACAACTGAGTGTGAGTGAGTTTGTTATAAATAGAGAGGCTATCTCTCTATTTATACTAATTCCTGACTTGACTAAACCCAACTAGGGCCGACTTCACTAGGTGAGTCTAATAGCCCTAGTGCCCCGGATCTGCAGGGACTTTAACCCTTAGACAATAGGAGGGTTACCCACCTTGACTTGATATGACTTGTTTACATTATAGAAACTTCCCGATAGGAACATCGGGGCATGACATGACTCAAGTACATTACAAATACATCCTGGAATAAACATCGGGTTACAATACATAAGAAATACAAGTGAATACATTCCGAACTTACAATTACATCAACACTCCCTCTTAACTAGGAAGGCATTCTGTCGACACAATTTATCAAGACAAGTCTTCTTCTCTGGATCATCATCGAGTCTTCGTCATCTTCACCTTCATCTTCAAGTCATCTTCACCTGGATCTGGATCATCATCACTAGATCTGGATCATCCCTCAATTTGGATCATCTCTGGAGCATCATCTCTGGATCTGGATCATCCCTCGATCTGGATCATCTTTGCTGGATCATCAACAATGAATCTTCACGGGTGCTATCTCATGATTCTTCTCGTCACAAGAAGTTCTACATAGCCAGCCCTTTTTCATGCTGGTTGTAGGCCCACCCTCCATGTAGGTCTTTTCCAGCACTTATATCTGACCCTAAGTCAGAATGGCCGGCCCAACACTTACATCTGATCATGTAGGAACGAATCCAACAGTCACATCTGACCATGTGGGAACACCTCCCACAACCCTGTTAGAAAGGCCCAACACTCACATCTGTCAACCAATGTCAAAAAGGCTCAGCACTTACACTTGGCCATGTGAGGAACCAATCCTCCATGCCAAAAGGATCTGCACTTACATCTGACAACCAATGTCAGAAAGGATCAGCACTTATATTCGACCATGCAAGGAACAAATCCTCCATGCTGAAAGGGCTCTGCACTTACATCTGACAACCAATGTCAGAAGGGCATGCACTCACATCTGATCTTGTAGGAACCAATCCTACAGTCATATCAGAATGGCCCCCAGTCCTAGACTGAGCTACCTGGTAACTGACCAAGCGCCTCCATTCCCAAAATGGCATTCAGCGCTTACTTTTGATCATGTAGGAACCAATCCTACAGTCACATCAGAATGGCTCAACACTCACATCTGACATAGAAGGAACCAATCCTCTCATAATGACAGAATGGCTCAGCTCTTACATCTGGCCATGGAAGGAACCAATCCTCTCACCATGTCAGAATGGATTTGGGTCTCATCATTTCCCTTTGGAGGAAACCTCGATCTGGAGAACACCAAGATTCTCCCTGAAGTACTTGAACTTCACCCTAGCCAATGGCTTCGTCAACACATCAGCTATCTGTTCCTCTGTCGCAACATAGTGGAGCTTCACTGCTCCCATTTGCACCATATCCCTAATATAGTGATACTTGATCTCGATATGCTTCGACTTGGCATGGAACACTAGATTCTATGAAAACTTCATGCAACTCTGGTTGTCACAATGTATACAAGTAGCATCCATATGGAGATCAAATAAATCAGACAATAGCTTTCACATTCATACTGCCTCACAACTAGTTGAACAAGCTGCGACATACTCTACTTCAGCTGTACTCAATGCCACACATGATTACTTCCTACTAAACCAAGAGATCACACCTGATCCCATACTAAAGCAACAACCTGCAGTGCTCTTCCTATCGATGGAACTACCTGCCCAATCTGAATCAACATAACCCTCCAGGTTAATATTCTGATTCGCCTTATACTTGAGCCCATAATCAATTGTACCCCTTAGGTACCTCAGAATATGCTTTGCAGCAATCAAGTGAACATGTCTCGGATCTGTTAGGAACTGGCTCAAGGTGTTCACAACAAAGAAAATGTCTAGTCTTGTGTTCATCAGATACATCAAGGACCCAATCATCTGATGATACATCGTAGCATCAACCATCTCTGATGAAGTATCACTCAATAGCTTCAGGTTCGATGCCATAGGTGTGGTCATGGCCTTGCAGTCCATTATCCCTAACCTCTTCAGGATCTCTACTGCATACTTCCCTTGTCCGAGGGAGATTCCATCTGCATTCTGCCACACCTCCATGCCTAGAAAATAATGCATCATACCCAAGTCCTTCATTTCGAACTCGGTAGCAAGCTTTCTTTTCGTGTCAACAATCAACCCATCCATACCTGTTACAAATATATCATCTACATACAGTAGTAGCATCACTGGGTTTCCATCTTCAACCTTGTAGTGAAGGTTGGAATCTGCTTTACTCTTGGTAAAGCCCAAACTAGATAGAAAGCTGTCAATTCTGTCGTACCATGTCCTGGGTGCCTGTTTCAAATCGTACAAGGATTTCTTCAATCTGCACACATAAGACTCCTTGTCATGTCTCTCAAAACCGAGTGGTTGTTCTACATACACTTCCTCTTTCACTACACCATTTAGGAAAGCGGTCTTGACATCCATTCGGTGTATCTTCCATTTCATCACTACAGCCAAAGCAAGTACCAATCTGATGGAAGTGTATCTCGCTATAGGTACAAAGGTTTCTTCATAATCTATTCCTTCATTTTGTGAGAAGCCACGAGCCACAAATCTTGCCTTATATTTCTCTATGCTACCATCTACAGCATGCTTGATCTTGTAGATCCATTTGGAATTTACAACCGACTTCCCTTCTAGTCTTGGGACAACATCCCAAGCATCATTCTTCATGATCGATTGATATTCTTCGATCATAGCATCCTTCCATTCTTTCCGTTCTGTCGCTTCTTCATAGTTGGAAGGTTCTTCATTGATAAAGTCACATAGTAAAGCTACATATCCGGAGCAAGATCTGGTTCTTTTTCTTTCTCTGTGATTCTCTTCTGGAGCCCCATATCTTTCCGCACCTTGGATAATTTCTCGTACCCAAGCAGCTTTCCTCTTGTGAGGATTCTTCTCCTGAGGTGGATCTATAGGTCTTTGTCGTTCTTCAAATTCTCGATATTCTTCTTGAATTTCTTCATTCATGGTTGTATCATGAATTTTGGGTGCTTCTGCTTCTTTAGCATATTCAGCAGGTCTCTTTCTAGATTTGTTGTAAGCTATGTCTTCATCAAATGTTACATCCCCACTGATGTCAATCTTCTTGAATCCTGGGAAATATATTCTGTAAGCCTTCGAGATTTCAGAGTATCCCACAAATATACCCTTCTTTCCTGAAGGATCTAGTTTTGTTCTCTTCTCTTTTGAAATGTGTATGTACACTAGACATCCGAATATTCTGAGATGGATGACTTCTGGTTTCTTGTTCGAGAATACTTCTTCAGGATTCTTGTTCTCGAGTACTCGGTGTGGACTACGGTTATGTACATACATTGTTGCTCTTGCTGCTTCTACCCATAGATGCATAGGAAGATCTTGATCATGAAGCATTGCTCTTGCCGCTTCCATGATAGTTCTATTCTTCCTTTCTGCAACCCCATTCTATTGTGGATTATAAGGAGTGGACAATTCCCTCTCAATCCCTAATTCTTTGCATAAGTCTTTGAATTCATTCGATGTGAATTCTCTGCCATTATCTGATCGAAAGGTCTTGATATTCTTTTCTGTGTGGTTCTCGATCAAGGCTTTGAATTCCTTGAACTTGCTGAAAACTTCATCTTTGTTCTTCATGAAGTAAATCCATGTCTTCCTAGAAAAGTCATCAATAAAAGATGTATAGTATACATACCCTCTTAGTGAACTTGATGACATTGGTCTGCATACATTAGAGTGGATGATTTCCAAGATTCATTTTACCTTGCTCTTGCTACTTGGAAATGTCTTCTTTGTATTCTTTCCTTTCACACATCATTTGCAGATCCCTTCATGTTTTGCTTGAATTCATGGAAGACCTTCAATAGATTTTCTTGCAAGTGGTAGTGCTCTATAATGTACATGTGTAAGCCTTCTGTTCCAAAGTTCATTTGGCTCTACTATGTCATGGACCAAAGCTTGTTCTGGATGGCCCTTCAGTTTGTACAAACCTCCTTATTGTTCTCCAATCACTATTGCATCATCAACGGTCTTTCCTCTTGACCACATGAGGACTTGGCCATCTACAAATGCAACCCTCATGCCTTTTGTATCCAATGCTGATATGGATAGAAGATTATTCTTTAGTCCTGGTACAAACAAGACATCCTTCATTTTCATAGACTTTCCGGAGTCTAGCTTGTAGGAGGATTCACCACTACCTTTTATGGGATATTCGTAGTCATCCCTAAGTTTCACCTTATGGGGTGAATTATGTTCGGATAGTTTCTCAAAGGATTCCTTGAAACCTGTCATGTGTTTGGAAGCCCCACTGTCAATAAGACAATCTTTGCTTCCATTAGTGATAGTTCCCGTGAGAGTGGAGATCAGAAAATATTCATCTTCACTTGAAGAGTCTTCACTTTCTTGTTTTACTCTCTTCCTGGAAGGATCATCATCCTCAGCAGTATGAGCATGATGTCTTCTTTTGGAGTTCTTCTTCTTCTTGGATCCATTCTTATTCATGGGACAATTTATAGCAGAGTGTCCTATTTCATTGCATGTATAACATTTGAGCTTGAATGGATCCCTTCTTACAATATTGTTTTTCTGGTGAGAATGCTTACCTTGGTGATGATTATTTTCCCTTCTTCCTTTCTTGGAGTGTACTATGAGAGCTTGATCTTCACTTCCCATATTTTCTTCTCGAGCTGCTATGCGAGCTTCTTCTTGAGAACATTCTTCCCACAGTCTACTGAACTTGACCAACTTCTTTCTAGCACAAATTCCTTGGATGAAAGAATCCCATGACCTAGGGAGGACATTCAATGTTGTCATCACAATTTCTGCATTCTCCACTTCTTCATCTACTTCTTCCAGTTGTTCTTTGATGTGGGGGACCCTTGTGAAGTAATACTGGATGGTCTCCTCATTCTGTATCTTTACACTCTTCAACTGGTTACTTACAGTCATCTTTCGATTGATGTTCTTCCCTTCAAACAGTTTGGTCAAGGAATCAAACATGGATTTAGGTGTCTTGAGGGATGACACCTGTGGAATGAGGTGATCCTTGATTGAATCAGTAATGATCCTCTTTCCCATAACCAACTTCTTCTTATGTAAGGCCTTGGCCTCATCTCCCTTTGGAACTGGAGCCTCCTCATGGATGTAGGAGTGCAACTCATTTTCTTCCAAGACTAGGGAGATCCTATACTTCCAAGCTCGGAAGTTATCAACTCCCTCAAGATTTTCATCAAGCTTGGTATGATGAGACATCTGAACTGAGAACCTCAAATGTAAATACAAAATATTTAGATCTTACCAGGTCAAGATGTCGGATCTGGATTTGGAGCTGAAATCCTGCAGTGCTCATTCAGGAGCAGATTAGGGCTTTGCTTTTTCGGAGTTCTATCCAACCAAATGATTTGAATTTGATCCCTAACTTTGATTTTGGGGAGGAGATAAATTCAAGCATGGGCTCACTGAAAAATTCCACTTCTATGAAAAGCCCTACTTTTTGGCAGCAATGTCGAGTCCAAAACTGAAAAACCTCAGAATTGAATTCTGCTTCGACAGAAAGATGCACCCTAGGGAGGAGAGTTATTCCACCCTAATTTTGCTGAAAATATATGGAGAGAGATCCATAAAATAGGAAGCCCTAGTTCCCGCAGCGGGGTGAATCCGTGGACTTGGGTAACACTTTTTGGCAAGTGCATTTCGGCAAAAACAGAAAAAAGTACCTCGGTCGAGGGTTTAACAAGCCCTCGACTGAGGTTTTAATATCTCGACCGAGCTTTTATCAAGCCCTTGACCGAGGTTTTGTTCAACCCTCGACCAAGGTATTTATTAACCCTCGGTTGAGGTATTAAAACCTCGACCGAGGGTTAATAAATACCTCGGTCGAGGTATGGACTCGATCGAGGTGGCTATGTTGAAAAAATTATAAAAGGAGGCCGCAAGGGTAGAAGGAAATAGTTCTATAATAGGCAAATGCATGGGATATGAAAACATGTGTTTAGCTAAAAAATACTTTTAGCTTATATGAGGGGCCTTAATAATCTTCTTATTGACTATCCACTGCTACATAGATTTGGTATTTTTATGGAATTCTCTATAGTCCCTTCTAGTTCCAAGTGGTACACTGTTTGGTCTAATTCTTTTTCTTTGGGTAAATATGGGATTTAAAAAAAAATCCTCTACATTCAAATCATTTGACTCAAGCATAGGTCCTACATTCTGTTGCATTCAATATTCTATCCTGAGCTCCGGTGGTGATGCTAGGTTAGAGTTTCATTGATCGTACTTACATCTTCAAGTATTCTTGTGGTTAATCCTCTGATTAAAAATGCCACGTAATTCTTTTCTTTGTTGGGGCTCTGTTCCACATAGATTAGTCCTTTATATAACTTCTTTCAAAGTCTTTGGAAATTTCTAGAGGCATAAGGGAATGTCCATATCTAGTTAATTCACCTGTTACAGTGCAGGTTCTAGCACCATTTTTTTTAATATGGCATCGACATTCATCAAAGGAAGTGAGTAGTAATCATTAACATAAGTTTTGAAATTCATAGTAGCTTGCATGATCCATATTTATGTGAATAGTATTCATTAACATATGTTTTTTCAATTCACAATCAATATTTATCAGCCTTTGGTGGCAAACACAGTTTCCTTCCTCTGATTTGTGTCCTTTTCTTTTGATGATCTACTCTAGATAATAATTCAAGAACATTTTCTTCTTCAGTGCATATATTTATCTTTATTTGATTATTTGATCTCTCTGGTAGAGTTGATAACCTTGCATTATGTTTATTCAAGAGCTTTCTTTTCTTCTTTAGAATGGAATTCTGATGCAAAAAAGTGTTTGGAACTACCCTAACTTCATTTTATTTAGTCACAAACGTAGAAAGCACATGATCTTTGACATTAGGAACATAATTTTCATGAATATTTTCAAAATATTTTTTACCCTTCAAATTTTCTTTACAGTGGGGGAATAGAAACACCCTTACTTTACTAACCAACCAAGAACCCATTGAAGTAGGGTTATCTTTATTTTTTCTAAGATGTCAGATTATCATTAAATGGAAAAACTCCCAACAATGGATCATTATGTGTTAATATGCATAAATTCTAGAATTTTGGAAATTGTAACATCATGTAGATATCAGCACTAGATCACACATAACTTTTATTACTCAGATAAGAAGTTACAAAACCAATAGCTCAAAACTAAATGTCTCACACTCTCGCCATGTCTTTCTTTTATAGACTATGAAAGGCTATATGGCTTACAAAGATAACTTCTCCAATAGCATGCCTAGATTAGGAGAAGAAACCCATAACCTATCTAGTGTTGTGCCTCAATTAAGAGAAGAAACCCTAACCCCAACCTATCCCTCCCTGTATAGATAATGTTTCCTAAATTAGAGCACCCACTAAAGAATACTAGATGCATATTCTTTCTTAGAGATAATGCCCTACCTAATTATGGATATTTCTTGATCCATGTGCCCCATCTAAACATAGAACACCAACTAACTAAATATTAGAAAGGCATGTTCTAAATATTGAAAAAGCTAAAGATAACCCTTCTTCTAAGGATAGCACATGGGTGCTTGGTTGGTTAGTAAAGTAAGGGTGTTTCTATTCCCCCACCATAAAGAAAATTTGAAGGGTAAAAAATATTTTGAAAATATTCATGAAAATTATGTTCCTAATGTCAAAGATCATGTGCTTTCTACGTTTGTGACTAAATAAAATGAAGTTATGGTAGTTCCAAACACTTCTTTGCATCAGAATTCCATTCTAAAGAAGAAAAGAAAGCTCTTGAATAAACATAATGCAAGGTTATCAACTGTACCAGAGAGATCAAATAATCAAATAAAGATAAATATATGCACGGAAGAAGAAAATGTTCTTGAATTATTATCTAGAGTAGATCATCGAAAGAAAATGACACAAATCAGAGGAAGGAAACTGTGTTTTCCACCAAAGGCTGATAAATATCGATTGTGAATTGAAAAAACATACGTTAATGAATACTATTCACATAAATATGGATCATGCAAGCTACTATGAATTTCAAAACCTATGTTAATGATTACTACTCACTTCCTTTGATGAATGTCGATGCCATATTAAAAAAAATGGTGCTAGAACCTGCACTATAACAGGTGAATTAACTAGATATGGACATTCCCTTATGCCTCTGGAAATTTAAAAAATTATTTGAAGAGGACGTCACAACCCTAATACTCCTACTTATTGGGTTTACGACGATGATCCAATAACTAGGTTTAGAATGAAGAGGACGTCATGCGATTGTTGCAACTTGCGTTTATCATTTTCAATGTAAAAGTGAATATTGGGTAGTGATGATTTCGATTCAATTTCTCAGATCTCACACATACATATATAAATGTATAAATAGGCTGCCCATCAACCCAAATAATTTTTTTAATAAATATGATTAATTATAACCTGTATATACGCAAAAGTAATGAGTATTATCGTTTGGACTATTTAATATCTTCATTAAGAAAACAACCAAGGATTTAGAGCAGAATTGTTGTGGTAATGACTCATGGAGGATTGAAAAAAATCCATAAAACACCAACTAAACAAACCTATATGAACCATAAAGACAATTAATCAACTGTAGGCCCGAGACAAATAATAAACTTTTTATAAAAAATAACTCCCTAGAAAATAAAACAACTCCCAAGCTTGTATGAAAAGACCAACTATTGGTGGAAAGAAAATGACTGATAAGCCATCCATGATAAGAAGACCACTCAACCTACCAGAAGCATCAACACACACAAAATTCCACCCACGAAGGATCCTTATGAGGTCATCCATAATATTGTCACCAATTGCAAGTGTTTCTTGTAATAAAAACACAGAAGGTTTGCTAACAAAAAATAATCTTTTCAAGGCTAATTTTTTCTAGGGAAACCCCATCCCTCCGTATTTTAGGGATAATGTCAGCATTAGGGTAACCTTTGACTAGGTTTGCATGCTCTAAGTGACCACTTCAAAGTATTTTGGATACCTACACTAATGTCTAACACTACCTTCTTTCTAATTAAATCCATAATAGATTTCCTTCCCCTCAATCTAGGAGAAGTCTTGACAAATAAAACTCCTCACAGGACGTGACTCAAGCACCTGTTCATCCCAGAAAGAGATCTCAAATTATAGTTAGATAACATCTGAACCACTGGAGGAGAGGGAGCATCATCTTGAAAGTTGAATATACCCCGCATACTAGACACTGAAGAATCCCTTCTCCTCACTCATCCAAGGGAAAAAGACTAGAGAATGCCTCATCACTTTTAATAAAGAGAATTGGAGCTCATCCAATTCCATATGCTCAAAGGAATAAGAAGGGTTGGATAGGGATAAAAGACCAAGATTTTTCTCAGTACCAAAAAGTGGATGGATAGATTCCAACAGAGCTTCCGGAAGCTGAACCAAATTTGGGAACTCCCCTTCATCCATCCGCTCACCGCCCGCCCCCCCCTCCCCCCAAGTCTCTTCTTCAACCTTACTGACAACCGAAGGAGAGATAACTTTGAGATTATTCGAAAGTCAAGGAATGCATCTCAAAAGGTTTATAACCCAACATACTATGTGGTAAAGAGAACAACAATGGCGACCAAAAATACCTAGGAGAAGACCACGATTCCTTTTGTGACCATATTAATAGATTTTTCAAACTCTTATCATATGACTAGGACACAATATCCCCAAAGCATACTACTGGAAGCAAAGAATCACCATTCCCATACTCCACAATACCCCACAACTTATCACTTGGTAAAGACAGGGAGGGATAATGCTTACCAGAACAATGCTTCATCGAAAGAAAACTCTCCGACCCATTGAAAGGAGAATCTATACTCTCAAATTCTCACTAGTGAGACATAAATTTTATAACCTTGGATATCTCCACAATGAGCAATAAACCCTCGTATAATGGAGACATCCGGGTCCTTTTTCACCATTGTAATGACTTCTGCAGAACAACTACTAACATGACCATCCTCCATGGAGATATGAGTCTTCTGCGAACACAGTTATTTGAGTCTCTTCCACTAGAAACAACTTTATTATCCACCACTTTATGCCTCTAGGCCTTTTCATAAAGGCAAAGAAAATTCATGGGCCAAATGCCCATATTTATGGCAACGAGCACACTTGAAAGGGACACCAACATAATCAAGAGGTTGAATCCAAGTTTTATCTCCCTTTGCAAATTGCAATATCCTCTTGAAGACCATCTCTAAGGTATTTAATGCATGGAGTATATAGTACTCAAGATAAGTATTGTGGAACCTATCTAAAATTAGACA
>LPNX011103058.1:405388-455627 GCA_001517045.1 Pseudotsuga menziesii
CTGCATAGTGTCTTCTTCTCAGGTTAACTCTGATACCATGTTAGATTTTAAACATTAAGTTAACATTTCATTAGTATCTTTAACTGAGAGAACAAAAAGCACAGCAATCAAACACAAGAGACAATGAACATAGTGTTTTTCCTCAGGGAAACCATAAATGGAGAAAACCCTGCAACTTCCTTAGAGATAGAATCAGCACCAAAGTGAAACCCAAAAAACAGTAAGATGATCTCCCAATAGCAGTAACCTCTTTCTTCTTTGCCCCAGTGTCTTTCTCTTTCTTGGCTATGTGCTACAACTGAGTGTGAGTGAGTTTCTTATAAATAGAGAGGCTAGCTCTCTATTTATACTAATTCCCAACTTGACTAAACCCAATTAGGGCCGACTTCACCAGGTGAGTCTAATAACCCTAGTTCCCTGGAACTGCGGGGACTTTAACCCTTAGATAATAGGAGGGTTACCCACCTTGACTTGACATGACTTGTTTACATTATAAAAACTTCATGATAGGAACATCGGGGCATGACATGACTCAAGTACATTACAAATATATCCTGGAATAAACATCGGGTTACAATACATAAGAAATACAAGTGAATACATTCCGAAGTTACAATTACATCAACATGTTTAATGGATACTGTTGAGTTGTTGTTTCACTATATATGTAATCGATTTGCTAGTAATAATGTGTGGTTTGTTGTGCAATGTATTCTCTCATGTTTTCTAATTAGGAGGTGTTGTTGATGTGACATTATGAAGTTCTCTTATGTTCCCCTTGGAGCCACACTTGTGGTTTAAGGATATCAAGCTTTAACTATACATATAGGAGGTAAAAATTATCATTAAAAACACTGGTACATCAAAATTTATTGATAAATTATTTTGTGATAAAAAAAATTGAGGGAAACATTTACTCTTAGGAAGACAATAACTCCAATCTAGAAGATCAAAATTATTTCTCTACTTTTAGCTAAAATAGAGAAGAAAATAGATAATACTAAAATAAGAATGAACACTCATGAGCTACTTAGTGAAAAAATATTTTTGAAAATTTCCAAAATTGCCATTGGATGACAAAACTTGTCATCTTTGTGACTAAGAAATTGGGTGATGAAAAGAACATTCTTTGAAAATTTCCTACATATTCCCGCATTATATCTAAACTGCATGGCATTTGTAGCAATAATGAACTTCATAAACTTTTAACTCATCAAAACTATAAAAAGTTAGGAAATATTTTCTCTAGTATTTTTTAATATAGAAACAAAATTGTAAGACAATCAAATAAGCTATCTCCAATAAAGTTCGATAAAATAAATCTGGTCTTCCTAAACAACAACAACAACAACATGAATTTCTACAAATATAGAGTTTGTTAATCCATTGGCACCTATTGAAATGCAAGGCTTACAATGTAATAAATTCATGTTCCGTAAGTAATTAGTTAATCTATTCATTAATTGCTTACTAATCTTAATGTTACAAAATGGTTGACATATTCTCTCAACCTCTTTCTCTATAGTGAAATCACGTTAAATCTCAAAGTAAATCATTAACACTATTTTATCAATTTGTAGCCTATTGTAATTATAAAGGTAAATCATGATATCATGTGTTGTAATTATAAAGGTAAATCATGATATCATGTGTAGGAATTAATGTGCATATGTGAGTTAGTTGTTCTTATAATTCTAAGAAATTGGGGGAAGAGACCAAGTTCGAGAAATATATTATCTTGTCTATTTTCTCAACATGATATCAATGGCCGATAAATCTAGGTTCATTATTATATATGTCACCACGCGCCATGATCAAATAAGCCAATAAGCCAATGAGAGAGACGCAAGTATATTAGAAGCTCAAATATCTAAGAAAAAAAAGGCTTTTAAGTGATAATTGTAAAAGCAAATCCAGAAAACCCAGATTTAGTTGATAACATACCACATACTTAAAATTTTAAATAGAACAATGGCACAAAATAAGCTTGCACAGCTAAATTAAAATTATGTAATGTTTCTTATAAAAAAACCGCAGCATATGCTCTATAACAGACTATGTTGTGTTTATGAAAATAAAATAAAATAGAGTACCCTCTATAATTTTAATAATAGGCTATAGCCATTGCATAACAAAAACAAGAGTCACGAGATGGTAATGTCCTCGACATTGCATCTGTAATAGCTAGTAGTTTGCAATTTTCTATGCAAAAAATTAAAACTCAATAAAAATAGAATAAATTTTGTTATAGCCTACTTAACACTCAATAAAAATAGAATAAATTTTGTTATAGCCTACTTAAAACTCAATAAAAATAGAATAAATTTTGTTATAGCCTACTTAGGAATCCTTTTGAGGAGGGTAGAGATTTGACTACTTAGAAGACTCTAGACTCAAGTTCCATTTCAATGGAACCAAAGTGAGGATGAGCTTTACTAGCTTTGTGAGAATGACTACCACATCTCAAATAGGCGATGAAGGACATAAAGACAAGCCTAAATACAGAGAGGGGATGAGCTAGAGGATAAATTGTTCATGCTTGGTGGGTGGTTAACTTAATTCGTTCAATATTAGAGTTGGAAACCAACTTCTGCTTCTAAAATGGTACCTTATCCTCTAAAGAAAGGGTAGAAAGGAAAAATAAAGGAAATTAAAGTGAGGGCACGACTCCATATTTGAATAATGCTAATCTAGTATAAGAAAAAGAAGAAATTTAAAGAAAGCAAAACCTTCCTCATTGAAGGAAAACTCACCACCTACCCTTCAATCAAATAGAAAAGTTTTAATAAAGTAAGACAACAATTTCCATTATTACATATATCATAATAACCACTTATGTAAGTATACACCTATCTTAAAAAAACCTATTAATAAAAATTAATAACATTTTGAATTTTTTTCATCATGAAAATAAGTTCTAGTGAATTATTTGCCCATTCTTTGAAACTGTTTCTTTATATTTTCAATAGTATTTTGATGGGAGGGCATGTGCCCATCAAATTCCAATCCTTCCTCAATAAATTGAGTTAAAATGAAAAATTCATTACATGAAAAAGACATTACACAAATTATTTTAACACACTTATCAGATATATAAACCATATGGACTTTATGTAACAATTTTATACATATATATTTTAAAAAAGACATCGTGTATAATAAAAATATGTAAATAAAAATAATTTTAACTCTTATTCAAATATACTATGATAAAAATATTTATATTATGAAATTTCAAAATAAAAATAAATATCATTCTAATATATTTACACATTGTAAGATATTTTATCCTTTCCTAAAATTTTGTTAAACATTTTCGTATACGATTAAGTAATCAAAATTAACATAAAACTATAAAATTTTCCAAAGAATTCGGTGGCTTTTTTTGATGTGTCATTCATGACAGTTGAGGGTAGATGGCCAATCTGATCATAAACCGGGCATAAACTGGTGAAAATGAAATCGTCCTTAAAGATAGGAGAGAAGCCTTGTCGACCCCATCTCACTCAACCTAATCAATTTGGAAAAATAAAAAAATATAAGTGAAGGCGTTACAAACAATGCTACTATTGACCCCATCTCACTCAACCTAATCAATTTGGAAAAATAAAAATATATAAGTGAATTTGTTACAAACAATGCCAATGTTACACATGCATGACATTGAAACAAATGGCATGACAATGCCAAGGTGTATAATATAAGTGAAGTCGTTACAAACAATGCCAATGTTACACTTGCATGACATTAAAATAAATGGCATGGAAATGCCAATGTTAAACCTGCGTGACATTAAAACAATTGGCATGACATTGAAACAAATGGAGCAGGGAAGAAATTCACATTAAGAAATCAATATATCGAGAGATTATTTACAAATACTCTGCTTTTCTGCTATTACAGTTGCAATTTCCTTGACACAACGCAATTGCATAAGTGCCTACTTTGGAATTTTTTTGTTATAGTCTGCAAAATTATATCAAATAGAAAGCTCAACCATGGTTCAATGGTTTGCAGGGATTACATCCTAAGCCCTTCTGTTTCTTCCTCCAACAAATTACAGCTGGGCTTCTCCAAGCATCCAACACATAAGCTCAAGGTCCATTTTAAACTAATTTACAGAGTACAAATTATAGCTAGGCTTCTCCAAGCATCCAATAGGTAAGCTCAAGGTCCATTTTAAACTAATTTATAGAGTAAACTTCAGTATTCAATAAAGTGTTGTTTTCCTATGGAGAACCAATTTAACTTAAACAATGTTGTTTTTTTAGAGGGATGGTTCAACCCGAAACTAACTCCTATCCATTTAGTTAACATAAAACATTTATTTTCATAATTTTATTTTATGCATCCATTGATCCCTAACTCTATCAATTTAAAAGAGAATCAACCAAGGAGAAAGAAGAGGAATTCATAGCAGAATATAATCAACGCCCACTAATGTTTGTTATTATATAGAATAACCCGGGAATGTAATATAATATCAATAAAATTGGAGCATGCCCAATCATTCTAGAACACTTGCACTTCTAATAAAAGTAAAAATTCATCATTTAGTATTCTCAAGAACTTTAAGGTCTCTAGGGAATTTAAGATGACAGATAAAGCATTGTGATAGACATACCACACTCCCTGCACCTCGAACACTGCTAGAATGATGAGTGTCCTATTTGGAGGATGAGGTCCAATGATGATCTATAATAGGAGGAAGTACTATCTTGGGAATCTAATGGATCTTATCATAAAAAAGGTCCTAGATGTCTTTAAGTAGGCTAAACTATGGTTCCGTGAATAAGGATCACCTGGGCCTCAAAGCCCACCAATTAAAGAAAAATGTTTAGAAAATGTTTAGAAAACGTTTGATGCCAATGAAACCCTGCACGGTAACAAGATAGATCCCATTATAATATAAAGTAATTCCAGAAATTTTGCGTGCATTAACTGTAACAAGGAAAAGTTGCAAAGCAACTAAGTCCTTGCCCAAGGGATTGTTGTTAGTATCAAGCAGTTTAATTGGTACTAATATGATATAAGATGGCAAGAAAGATCTTTTCAGGGTGATCAATGTTGTAATGAGATTAGTAGTTTATCATGTCAATGACCTGTATTCATAAAACACTTAACATGGTATGAAATTACCAACACTCAATTTATTTTTAGTCCAACATGTCCAATAGCTACTCAAAGTCTGTTATTGTACTCAAGCTAGTAGTTCTTTCTCCATGGCGTCATTTAGGCTTGGGCACTGGATTGAATAAATTACAGTGGATAGTGAAAATACATATAATTTTGAAATCATTAATCCATATTTAAGCAGGTGGTAAACTCTGAACTACACAATGCAATGTAAAGTACTGAGGAATTGGAGTAGTGGTGTTGAAGCGTTGAAGGCCATGAACTCAAAGAACAATGAACGACCATTTAATTTGTTTCTATTTAGACACATTTATTCAGGTTAAAGGAACATGTTAGATTATTTTAATTTAAATAAATAACAAGTGAAATATATATTTAAAAACTCTTTTTAGGAATGATTCAAACCATTAATTACAACCCTAGCAGGCATGATGTCACATTTCCATTACCGAGTCGAAGAGGTGCTATTTCCACTTAGCATTTAAGTTGACTCTCGGGAAATTTATGGGGTATTTGATAATCAATGGAGGCAACAAGTGGAGTTGAGTAGAATATTGTTTATTTAAAAATATTGACTCTCAGGAAATTTATGGGGTATTTGATAATCAATGGAGGCGACAAGTGGAGTTGAGTAAAAATATTTTATAACATAAGCCATTTTGACTCCAATATTGTTCATTTAAAAATAAAATGCATAGCTCGTTCAACTGGTGCATTTTAAAAAATAACCCAACGGTCATAATATTCAGATCCCTTCTCATTTCACATAAAAAAAAAGAAGTTTAGATCCCTCTCCATAACAAGCTAGTACTTGCTTCCATTCCTAATTCTATGCATTTTGCAATTTCTTATGCTGCATAGGAGCTCTAAGAAGCTACAAAGGATGCGAGAGGAAAGTGCTTAATATCCAAGGTTCAGGTTGGGGCCATTTTAGGCATGGATTTTGGTTTTAAAAACAACGGTTATCACAAAGTATGGATTTTGGATTTTGGTTTCTTCACAAAGTATCCTGTGATAGGTTATCAGAACAATCTACTGGCCTCTGGATCATGTCTGCAATCTACAGAAGATGCATTGCTGACAGCTTGTGCCCTTTTAATTTGTAATTTCATCGGGATTCTGAGCGCACATATAATGTTAAGAATAGGGGATCTTTTAAGCCACTTATATTGTTTGAAATGATGTAGAGATCACACCTTAACAAATGAGTCACCTACCTCCTTGCACTAAAAAAATCAAGCCACGTATTTATATATATATATATATATATATATATTCTTTCACAACATGCGATATTTGCTTTCCACTAATTATAGAGAACTCTGTCGAGCCTGAAGCAGAACAACGATTGATTGCATGCATAGCACGTGGAGAGTAGCTTGCATGCATAGAACCGTGGAGAGTAGATTGCATGCATAGAACTTGGTTTGTTTGGATGCATGCCCCATCTTTTTGGTGGAATTCTTGTTATCTAATTTTTTATGCAAGTTGTCCATCAATTTATCTTTTATTGGCGTCGCATTCCATTGTGATTCCATTTCTCAGAGTCGGTGTAGAGATAATCTAGTTTTTAGTGCTGGTGTACAGCAACCTTTATCTCAAGCTTTCTTATTAAACTAAGTTTCCTTGAGTTCCCTAGAAAGATAGGTTGCCACGGCTATAGAATAGGCTTGGAGTGTTGGAGTTTACAACTACCATATTTTCTTGGCCATGCTCAAAATTATTCCTTGAACTTAGACTATCATGCTTCCATGTATGCTGTGTTTGTGGGTTGAAGCAAGTTCATGACCATGATGGGTTGGATGAATTTGGGAGGAACTTGCTTGGAAAAACATGGGCATGGTTCAATCTTCAGTTCAAAAAAAGACCAAATCATGTCCAGATACAGGCCAATTGCTCCAAAGCTTGCTACAATTCCAGGTGAGTGCCATTCTAACTCAATTGCTATGAATTTCCAGTTTGAAAAAGAATTAATGGTGCTGAGAGCATTGCTCTCCATACTATAACTCACAAGAGAACCTCATATTCATCTAATGGGAAGAAGATGGAAAGGGGTTCTATCAATTCCAGCGGGTTCAGTTATGAGGAAACAAGGGATATAGTATCTGATAGGAGTATGCCTCATATTGCTTATTCAATAGATGGTTTTTTAAGAATGGAAGCATTGAATGGAAATAGCCTTATGACACTTCAGAAGGATTCAAGTTTTATGGAAAGAGTAGTATCCAATGGGGTTCATGCGATCAATTAGGAGTCTATTGATTTTGGAGAGTTTTGTGTGAATAAGGGTATAAGAAAGTATGTAAATAGCATGGGTGTTGTTCTTATATAAGAAATGGGTGTCCCTTCAGACATGCAATGCACTTTTTGGACAAGAAAATCCATGGTTTTCCCAATTGTGAGTAATATGCAGCAGGAGGTTAGGTCTCAAAAAGAGGAGGAAAATGGGAAAATTCTCGTTACCCTTCCATTGCTTCTAGAGACACCATCATTAGAAGTTTTAACCTATCAAGATGCTGATGATGAATCCCAATTGAGATTTGTAAGTATGAGTTGCCTTTATATGGTAGAAAGCAATAAGTATTTATATATAAATGAACCAGTAATTCTGGTTTTGGAAAAACTTTTTTGTGGGTTCATGTATGAGCAAAACAGAAAATTGGTTGTTGTATACTGGCTAACCATTGAAACTAAAAATGCAACCTCTTATTAGTATCAAATGATTGAATTAGTGATAGCGATTTGTATTCCATGAATATTGAATTAATGGTGTATGCTTTAATTCTTGATTACTTTAGTATGCAAGAATTATCAATTTTGTTTGCTATGACATGAAACTTTGGCCCTTTAATGCAGTATTTGGAGACAAATACATGCCTCTCATCCAAGTCAAATACAAAGGCCAGAGCAAGGAGTTCACAGCCATGGAGATATATTCCATGATTCGAGTGAAGAAGACGACATTAGAAGCATATCTTACACGTGATGTCTAGGATGCTGTGATCACAAATTGCTCAATGGATTTTCTTTGCATGGAATTCAAACAGCCAAAAGTGGAGTGCCAAAGCATGAATGGGTAAAAAAATTGAATTCAAAAGCATAAGCATAAATTGAATTCATGTGCTATTAAAAAATGTTTACAAGAAACTTCAAAACCAAGATTTTCAACAATGGATTAGGAGCAACAAAAGCGATCAGAGTCGGGTCTTTTTTTTCTTCTATCAAGCTTCCAAGATGGAGAGGCTGCAGCTCTTTCTTCATATTAGTATCTTTGTAATAGAAAAAATGAGAAAACTTATAGATAATATTTGAATCAAAGCTTCGACAAGAAACCTGTGTCCTTGGAATGAGTACGCTCCCCACCATGGAGGCTTGAATGTGAGCTATGAGGTAGTGGTGTTCTTCTTTAGTCCGGGCCCCTTTGTTGGTATGAACCTATCATCCTTCTCGCGGGAGGGAGATCTACCCATATTCATGGTAGAATAGAATAGTGGAATCATAGCAGCAGGGAGATCTACCCAGAAGAGAATAGTGGGATTATAGTTCTAGTAGATGAAGGTGAACACAGTTACAGATGGTAAACATGCAGATGAATAGATGAAAAACATGCAAGGATCTACACATCAATGAAACATGCACCAAGCATGCACCAAGCAATAAAGAAGCTACTGAAGGAAATATGATCCCTAACATTTTATGTTTTTAAAATAATACCATAGCATTAATCTAAATGAAAATGATGTTAGGTATAGGATATCTCAAATGAATTTTTAATCCTAAGTTTAAAGAAGAAAAAATTAAATTGGCCTCGATATGAGGCCAAATAACTCTTCAAAGTTTCTTATTGGCCAAATAAAAATCTCACAATATAAACATAACATAAATAATAAAAATTGGTCTTAATGTTTCTTGGTATTTGTGTAGAACATAGAATAAAGGGTAAAAATATGTATTGGTTTTTGTGTAGATTATTAGAATCGGTGGTAAGCCAATTCAAAGAGTCCCTACTAGCTGGGGAAGGCACTAATAAGAGGGCGAAATAGAGAAAGAAGAGTGTTTCGAGAAGAATTGTAGAGAGTGCGTTGCATCATTGGAGAAATCAATTCATTTAAAACAATTGGGTAACCTCAGCCGATCCTTCTCTGGTAAGTTAGATCATGATGGTCTTTCCTGAGATCACTCCCTTCCCGCGCTGGATGGGGTAGAAGTTATAAAACAGAGGATAAGAATAAAAAGAGGGAGCAAAAAAAATAGAAAGTAGAATAACTGCTAAAAATAAAGAGTCCTCATAATCTGATGATACTGGTTGTGTATAAGTATTTGATCTATGTAAAACCATGGATGTACTTGTAAATGAACCAGCTTTATACAATCTAGCTGGAACTTCACCCTCCAGTTGAGCATGTAATCTGGGAGTTTACAAGGAGTGGATAGACTCTTGGACAACAATTAGGCTATCCGTGATCGGTTTCCTTATGAGGAACCCCAATTCTTTTCTTAATTAAGATTTACGAGTAAAGGCTTGAACCTAGTGTCAAACCCATCTCACTCAACCTAATCAATTTGGAAAAATAAAAATATATAAGTGAAGGAATTACAAACAATGCCAATGTTACACCTGCATGACATTAAAACAAATGGCATGACAATGCCAATGTTACACCTGTGTGACATTAAAACAAACGAAATGACATTCAAACAAATGGCACGGGGACACAATTCATAGTAAGAAATCAATATAGAGAGAGATATTATGTACAAATACTTTGCTTTCCTACTATTACAGTTGCAATTGCTTTGATACAACGCAATTGCATAAATTCCTACTTTGGAATTGGTGAGTTCTAGTCTGCAAAATTATATCAAATGGAAAGCTCAACCATGGTTCAAGGGTTTGTATAGCTTACAATCCTAAGGCCTCCCATTTCTTTCTCCAACAAATTACAGCTAACAGGCCTAAAGCCTTTCATTTCTTCCTCCAACAAATTACAGCTGGGCTTCTCCAAGCATCCAATAGGGAAACTCAAGGTCCATTGTAAACTAATTTATAGAGTACAAATTATAGCTGGGCTTCTCCAAGCATCCAGTAGGTAAACTCAAGGCCCATTTTAAACTAATTTACAGAATAAACTTTAGTAGTCAGTAAAGTGTTGTTTTCCTATGGAGAACCAATTTAACTTAAACAATGTTGTTTTTTAAGAGTGATGGTTCAACCTTGAACTAACTCCTATAAGTTTAGCTAACATAAAACATTTGTTTTCATAATTTTATTTTATGCATCCATTGATCCCTAACTCTATCAATTTAAAAGTGAATCAACCAAGGAGAAAGAAGAGGAATTCAGAGAAAAATATAATCAATGCCCATTAATGTTTGTTATTAGCTAGAATAACCAAGGAATGTAATATAATATCAATAAAAATGGAGCATGCTCAGTCATTCTAGAACACTTGCACTTCTAATAAAAGTAAAAATTCATCATTTAGTGTTCTCAAGAACTTTAAGGTCTCTGGGGAATTTAAGATGACAACTAAAGCATTGTGACAATCATTAAACTTAGCCTTAACCTTCCTCTCGACTACTTCCCTATCTAATATTCACAACTCAAGAACAATATCCTATCTAAAACAATGGCTAGATTACCAATAATAGCCGCTATAAAGGAAAACAGCTGAACCTTAGTGTCCTGATTGACAGAGGTCGCAACACAGTAAAATCCACTTAGAAGTCCATGGAAAAAACTAAAAGTATGCAATCCTAGAACATGATACTTGGACCTAATGTTTGAAAAAAAAAATATTCGGACATGAATAGGGTATCCTGGACAGCGAAAGAAATAAGAAATGAACATTACTAAAAAATCAGAAAACAATGGAAAAACAACAAACTTAAAAGCACTTTATACATTTTAGGACTAAGCCAAGGGAAAAAATCCTGTGATTCATTAAAAAAACACTACCAATTCCTGTGAAGTGAAAGAAGAGAAGTAATGTGCATACCTTGCAAGCTTCAACCCATTTGTTACCAATTCCTTTGAAGTGAAAGAAGAGAAGTAATGTGCATACCTTGGAAGCCAACCCATTTGTTATCTATGAATTCAAGATGGGGGCGCAGTTTGGCATGATTAAATATCATCTCTTCTTTTGTCTACAAGAAGTATATTATATACTCATGATTGTTAAGGACCTTCGTGACCACACCCATTATCCTCACAAGCATCAACTTCCTCATACAGAATAAACTAATCTTTACTCTACTCCGGAGAGCTTGGCCTCATGTGAAACTCATCTACTCTCTCCCTCAGTTGTTTTGTTTCATCCTCATTGTTCATAAAGTCTCGATACTCCACCAAGTACCCTGCCCCCTACTTTTTTACAAGTCGTGCATAGAAATAGGCCCCTTTGAACCCCTCTTCATCGTTGGACACATCCACCAGGTCACCATTTCTCAACTTCAATTTCTCCTCCTCACTCAACACTACAAAATCAAGGTATGTTCCCACTCTTGCACAAATTTCTCAATCAAACCTTCACCAGCTTACAAGACCCATGTGTACTTTGATCAAATACTAGTATTCCATTCCTTCTTGCAAAACTAAATTAAGATATCATTCACTGAAACACAACTAAAACAATAATAATTCAATGATGGGTATTACGATACAATGAGTATAATTCATGGAGGAAGGAAGAAAAGTCTTTTCGATCATCAACATGTGATGTGTACCATTAATTACTCATATTAGGGCGTGTGGTACATAGTAATGAAATGGTTGAAATGCATATTTTGGGACATGAACAAATGTGTAGAAGGCTTTGCACGGAATAGAGGCAAGAGGGAATCATGCTTATTCTTCCCCATTAAATTGCATTGTATCCGAGGCTAGTACAAATCTTTGCCAAGCGGTGCTTGGAACAAGAGAAAAAATAAATGACAGCTGACCTAAGCCAGCCACCAACGTATGGGAGAGGATTCCAATGAATGAAATCATTCCTTCCCCAGCGAATAGCAAATAACCTATTGACAAAAAACCAAAAATAAATAAATTTCTTATCATTACAATTACAAATGTTTGCAAAAAAAAATCACAAAAAAAATAATACACTGACACGAAATATAAATGTCCCCCATTGAAGACATAATAAATAGAAATGTATTCTAGAGTCTACATAACCCACAAGTATAAGACAATAAAACTTCACTTCAAAAAATAGCATACTTGCTAAGAGATATTACATTGTTGAAATAGGAAGCAATAATTGAGTTGAAGACCAAATGCATCAACTAAGAGAAAAAATGGCATGAGCCTTTAAAACCCTTGTGGTCCTTGTACTCTTGGGGTTTTGGTGGAGCCCTTGATGAAACATGAAGATAATGATGATGCCTTCAACATGTTGAAGTCTTTTGGCATGACCTTGAAGAAAGGATGGTCCAGGAAAAAGAAACGGGTTAAAAAACTCCTTGTTGAAAAAGGTTGAAGCCCAAAGTTCATGTATAAGGCAATGAAACCACAACTTGTTGAATTTTTTATTTAAAAAAAAAAAAAACCTTGTTGAAGTTGGCTCTAAACAAATATTTTTTTTGGGGAAAGTTGGCTCAAAATTATGGTAGAAAACTAGCATAAATACCCCATTGAGTTTCATTTTTGTATGTGCAATTTTCGCATCAGCTCTGAGATTTTTCAACTGAGGCTGACTGTGAAATTTGGAGGCAGAAACAGTCCAAATTTACAGAGAAAGAGAAAAGAAAAAAATTGGGTTTTGTTGCAGCAGCTGAAGAATGAGGGAGGAGCAGTCCTAAAAATTGGAGCAATAGTCAAGTCCATTTTTTTATTGTTGTTTTTGTGTCTTTTTTGGGGTTTAATCTATGCTGCAAAATGGCTTCCTTTGGAGGCTTATCCACAGTGCATAAACAATCTTATTTTTGCTGCAATAGAGGAGAGGGTTACAAGTTTTGATGATTTTTGCAAACAGTCCTAAAATTTTGTAGTAAGTTTGGCATCTCTTGAATATAAGGCTGATGTTGAAAGTCATGAAACAATCAGAAATTTTTGTAATTTCCCTTTTTAAAATTTTACCAAAATGCCCAATTTTCCATTTTTTTCACAATTTTGGCTCTTGACTAGTTTTAGTGTCTTGGTCTTCAAATCAGCCCAATTGCTCCCAAATATTCAGAGACGGTGTATGAATGATATAATAACTTAATTATTATTTTCATGAATTTATTATGGCCCTCCTATCACTTCTTCATGTCTCTACTAAATTATGAACAAGATAGATGATTTTACGGGCAATTTTGGGCTCAAATCCCCCCAGGGTAAGTGGTAGAAATGGCTACCCAAATGTACATAAACCCATTAGAATTATTAAATTTATGTAAGAAATGGATGTTTAGAATAAATTATCATAGACTCATATGCATAATCAATCTACCTCCCATGGCTGTTATCACTTCTTTCAATCAGATATAAAAAAACTAGTTTTGGACCCTTGGGGAAATGAGGTGTAGTTTGCTGCAATTGCTATGAAATTCGACCCAATGGAGAAAAATTATCAGTTAATGAACATAAAACCCATAACATACTTTAATCACATTCCATTCATTCATAAATCATCAATAGTTCATACATCCATTCAAATCCATCAAGATTACAAGAGTTTACAACAAGGTAGTGGGGAAATGACACTGTTTCTTCATTATTGAGAAATAATACATGAGATTTCTTGGCCTTTCGACCTGAGATATTTCTGAAATTAAATAGCATATAATTTAAATCAGAATACAAAATATTGGAGAAAGAGAAGCTCCCTCAAAGAGATGAATAGCTCACCAAGTGTGCCTCACTCCATAGAGCTGAAATATGGTGAGAAAACTTGAGATGAAAGGAAGAACAAGCTGAAATTTATATGTCCACAAGCTACCGTAGATTTCAAATATAACTTATGACTCCATTGAATCTCCTTTAAATATATGATCTTCCTCTCCAAATACGAACTAGGATGGGAATGTTTCACCCTCGAAATTGGCTAAGGCATGAACTAGTCATCCCGTAGCTCTCTCTCTTCATAATAACAATTATCACAAATGATCAAAAGGCCTTTTCATGGATGATCCCTACATTTTATAAAAATTATTGGTCTTCTAAGGTTCCAAATCCATACATAAACCAAATACAGTTCGAATTGGTGTGGCTTCTCATGCTATGCCATGTGGCCTCTGTCTTCACCTTCCCTCTTCTCCCAAATTCGAGTAGGATCCACTTGGCATTATCCAAATCCCATGAGTTCCCTATAACATGATCTATTCAGGCCTGACATGTTATATATGTCAAATGTCAGCCTTCATATCTTATTGTGATATTTTCAAAACTTCACTTGCATATTTTGATTGTGATATAAAAATACCACTTTCATACTGTTGGAATTCAATGCCCAGAAAAAACTTCATGAGCCTCATATCAGTCATTTCAAATTCACTTTCCGTGACTATTCTAAATTATTTTATGCCAAAGTCACCGTTAAATATTAAATCATCTGCATACACGAAGACAATTAACATGTTACCATGCTCATTAATGTTGGTGTAGACCACTAGTTCACTTTCATTTATGTGAAATCCATTTTCGATGAGATAGGAATCAATCCGACAGT
Source organism: Pseudotsuga menziesii (assembly GCA_001517045.1). Lineage (NCBI taxonomy): Eukaryota > Viridiplantae > Streptophyta > Pinopsida > Pinales > Pinaceae > Pseudotsuga > Pseudotsuga menziesii. The sequence continues at coordinate 420,175 of LPNX011103058.1, forward strand.
ACCAAGCTCTAGGAGCTTGATTCAAACCATAGAGTTTGTTTTTCATCCTATACACTTTATGCTCTTGACCTGGAACTTCATATCCTTGTGGTTGTTTGGCATATACTTCCTCTTCCAGATATCCATTCAAAAATGTTGACTTAACATCCATTTGATAAACAATCCATTTGTTTTGTGCAGCAATGGCTAGGACTATTCTTATTGTATCCATGCATGTGAGATGTTCAAATGTTTTATTGAATTCTATGTCGGGTTATTGTGTGAACTCTCTTGTGACCATTCTTTCCTTTTGCTTCTATGCATTCCCATCAACATCTTTATTTGTTTTGTAAATCCGTTTGACGTTGATTACATCCTTATCTTTTGGTACATATACCAGCTCCCATGTTTGATTCTTCTCAATGCATTTCATTTCTTCATCCATGGCTTGTTCCCATACTTCTTATTCAACAGCTTCCTCAAATGTTACTGGATCATATATAGGATAAAGTAATGCAAAGAGAGAGAATAAATTTGGTGTACCAAATTCATATATCTCACATATACTTCTTGCCTTCACTGGTTCTGTCGATGTCGACCTTGATGAAATGCTTGATGGATTCTTTTGTCCTCTTGGTGTGCTTGTTGACGTAGCTTGATCTGTGACTTGGGTCAATGTTCCTTGTACTCAACCATGTCTTGGTGTCGACGGTGCCGCGACTAGTTGACTTACTTGTGGTGTTTGAACCACTTCCTTTTTCATGTCATCATGTTTGATATTTGACACAATCTTGAAATTTGTGTCGGCAGTTCCATCCCATGATTCACTCTTGAAAAATTGAACATATCAACTAATGATCACTTTCCTTACGATAGGATCATACAACTTGTATGTTTTTGTGTCTTTAGAATAGCCAACAAAAATACATTTTTTCCCCTTCTTGTCTAATTTCTTTCTTAAATCATCTGGAACATCTGCATATGCAACACAACCAAAAAATTTGAAGTGAGAAACATTGTGATTCATATGTTTTCAATGCCTCTTGAGGTAATTTGTTCTTCACACTCTTTGTCGGACATTGGTTCATGATATATACAGCAGTTGTGACTGCTTCAACCCAATATTCATTAGAAAAATGCTTGGATTCCATCATGTTGTGCACCATCTCCATAATAGTTCTACTATTTTTTTGGGCAACACTATTTTGCTGAGGTTTATATCATGTAGTAAATTGATTTTGTATGCCATGGAGGCTTGCAAAAATTTAGAAATTCATTCGATACATAATCACCGCCTCTGTCTATCCTTAATAATTTGATGCGATGTCCACTCTGGTTCTCCACGAGTGCCTTGAAATGCTGAAAACAGCTAAATGCATGATATTTATGTTTTAGAAAATATACCCATGTTTTTCTTGAGTAGTCATCAATAAAAGTAAGAAAATAATTGCAGCCACCAATGGATGATGTCTGCATTGGACCAAAAATATCAGAGTAGACAATTTCAAGTGGTGTGCGTGCTCTATATGGCTTTCCGACTAGAAAATTCTCTATATGTTGCTTGCCAAAAATGCATCATTCACAAACTCTTTCTAGTTTGTCGATCAATGGAAATCCTTTCACCATATTCTTTATGTGTGGTAACTACATCCCATCAAAATTCAGATGTCCAAATCTGAAATGCCACAACCAGGACTCATCCTGAACTTCTGTTTGAAATGTAGCTTGAAAATTAGCGTTGTCATTTTATTTTTTGTCAGAGTGCTTGTCTACTTCCTTCCTTTATTCCTTGAATGTAGCGCCTGTATTTGTCGTTCCTTTCATGTCTAGAATTATCCTCAAGGGAAACGAGTGGTTTCTTTTCATTGGCATTTTTTCTATCAGTTGATTGCTTGGACAAATGTATTTAATCACACAGTGATTATATTCTATGTAGACTCTGTCACCTTTTTGTATCAGTTGTCCAATTCTCAACAAATTGTGTTTCAAACCTTCGACATGATAAACATCAGGACTAAACTTACTCTCCCTCTGTTTGGTTAGAATACCAACAATATCTTTTCCTAAGACAGTGACATGGACATTATTTCCAAGTGTAACATCAGTTTGAACTCAATTATCTAGACTAGAAAACAAATTTAAATTACCAGTCATATGATTACTACAGCTTGAATCTAAGTACCATATGTCATGCGGACTTTGTTGGACAGTATTGCATTTAATTGGAGATGCATACGCCATTAACATTGCGGTCGACGGAGTGCTGGTGTCAGTCGACTGATTTGGGATTTTCCTTCCTTGGTCATATTGTTTCTCCCTGCATTCATATGCATAATGACCAAATTTCTTACAATAACGACATTGAATTTTTTATTTATCAAACCTATGACCACTTGGCTGATTTGGGTTATGATTCTATCCTCTACCAGCGACATTCACATGACTGCTGCCACATCCTCCTCTAGAAGAACTTCTTCCTCTACCTCTAGAGTTGTTTCTCCCCCTTCTTCTACCATGGCTTATGGATGATTGTGTTGCAAATGCACCTTCCAGTGATGTATTTTATCTATTGATTATGTGTCCACGATTGATGAGTGAAGCTTGAAACTCATTAATGGTAAACATCGACATGTATTTGTTTTCTTCCAAGGTCACAACCAAGGGTTCAAATCTTGGGGGAAGACTTCTGAGAATTTTTTCAACAACCCTTTGGTCTTCTATATTTTCTCCATGAAATTTCAATTGATTAATCAGGCCAACAACTCTGGTGTAGAATGATTCTACTGACTCGGTATCTTTCATTAACAGAGTTTCAAAATCTCTTCTAAGAATCTGCAACTTGGAATTCTTTACTTTATCCAAGCCTTGATAGGCACTTTCCAATGTGTCCCATGCCTTATTAGCGGTGATTGTTGCTGCCACTCTTGGGAGTATAATTTCATGCATGGCTTAGTGTAAGTACAATAGAGATTTTCCATATTTATTTTTTTGTTCCCTCAGGGCATCTTTCTGACCTTGTGTGATATTGTTATATGTCGTTTGATCTGCTAGTTCTGCAGAACTATACTACACAATTTACCAAACATCTTGAAATCTAAAAAAATCCTTCATTGTTAAAGACCAATATTCATAATTATTTCCTATAAAAATTGGAGTTTGTAAGCTCGACATGTTTTAACCAAAAGTTGAAGCCATTTTTCATTTTTCATTTTCCTTAGAAAATTACGTTTTCCCTTTTTAAGACAAGATTTCTTTCATAAACCTACTCAAATACTAGTTAACAACTCTGTCAGATGGATAAACTTGAGTTACCACCCAGTCATAAAATTTTCGCGTCGAGACTTTGACCTCTTTTTACTCATCTAGTAAAACTTATCTAAATCCCTCTAGACAAGTCAAAATTTAAAGTTGACCAAAATATTTTGACAAGTTTTTTTTTAAAGAATAAATTTGGTCAGATGTTTCGACCTGAATATTTTTACCTTGACAAGTTCTTACTTGATGTTTTTACCAACTTACTTGAATTCGACCAATTTACTCGATCGTTTTTAACCAGCTTACTAGACAGGTTTACTTCGGCTGACTTACTCCACCCTTTTACTTTGACTAACTTAATCAGCAGGTTTTAGTTCCGGCCAACTGACTTTGAATTAACCATTTTTAGTCAAATTTTTACAAAGGTTATTTCTTAGCCTAAATACTTAATAAATTACTAATATTTTCCACCGACCGGTAACAAGGAGTAAAACTAGACACCACAACATTTTGATAGAATTACAAAATTATATAACCAAACATTCAAGAAGACTTGTGTCAACCACTCTGTTGTAAAACAAACTTTTACTCGATAAATTACTTATGGATTCTTTGTGTCTTTCACTTAACTTGTAAATGTAAACAACGTTTACTCAAGTAATTCTGGAGAGAATGTGTGTCTAAATAAAACATGCATTTAAACATAACGATGGATTTATAAAACTTGTCGGGACATAATAGAGAACTATTTGCCCTAAATATAAACTTGGAAATTTACAGAGATATTTCACCTTTTATAGAGCTTCGGCTCTTGACACTTTCAAACACACAGAAGATTGAGCTTCGACACTATTCTCTCAAAATTTTCTCTTTGATTTGGAGTCTTCTTCTTCTATTTATAGGAAAACTAAAATTTCCTTCTCCATGAATCTACTAACTTAACATTAAAGATTGTAATAACTATCTACCTCAAAATAGATCAGAAATTTAATTCGACTGGTTTATATATGAGAGAGGTGAACTCTTCATCTTATCAGACTATTTGACATAAACTGAACTGATACGGACTTTGGCAGAGTTAGTCGAGATCTGATACAGATCTACAATTAATTAATATTCCCAACAGTTAAGTATGTTGTGTTTATGAAAAGAAAAAATCGAAAACATAGTATGCTCTTTTTTAATAAGCTACAACTAGTGCATAAAAAAACCATACAACAGAAATGCTCTATGTGAGAGCATACAGATCCTACAAATATAAGACAAAAACAATTCACTCCAAAAATAAACATACTTGCTAAAATATATTTGATTTTTTAAATACGAAACATCAACCCTATATGAGAGCGTACAGAACCCGCAAATATAATCCATAAAAATTTCACTCCAAAAAATAAACGTATTTGCTAAAATATATTGCATGGTTTAAATATGAAACATCAACTATGTTGAAGACCCGTCTCATCAACTAAGATAAAAATACATGGGGAGTTAAGAGAAAAGAAGTGGCGGTTTTAGCGTGCCATCAGGAGATGATCAATTAACACTGTCTAGGTTCCCAAGCACATTCCTAAAAACCTAGACATGAAACTGTTTTAGAAGCGACCCACTACACATTTACTATTATTTTCTATTAGATCAAGTTGCATAGGAACGATTAGAAATATGACTGTCAATTTCAAAGCGTTGTCATAATAGCTATGAATTAGAGAGACTCGTTACTACATATTAAAGAGCCTCCATCTATTTTTACAAGCAATCGTATTAAGGTGTCAAGCTACATATAAATATAAGAGAATTATTGATCATACTTTGGTCCTCTCTTTAGACCTATTTGAGATAAAGATAAATCGCTTTCCTTGGGGATTGTTGGGCTGGGAAAGAGCACAAGAAAGAAGCAGAAGCACAAGTGCAACGTAGGAAAAACAAACACACAACAAGAAGGAAGAGGTAAAGGAAGGAAGGGAAGCACATAGGAAAGAAATTTGTGACAAGGATCAGTGCGATGAAGGAAAAGAGAATCTGTGGGTAGGTAGAAGAGTAAAGGCTGGGAAGTAACAGGTCAGGAAGACCGTAGGTGATCAAGTCAGCAGAAGACTGAAGGACAGTTTCTGCGACTAGTTATGACCTGTAGAAACAGACTGAAATATGTTTCTGCGGCTAGTTATAGCCTATGATAAATGTAATGAAAGAGGTTTTTGTGGCTACTTATGGCTGTAATAAATAAGCTATACCCAGTTGAACCTACACGATCTTGTAGAATCTATATATAGAGGGAACCTATTTTGTATAAGGGTTCACTTTGTTTAGTAGAAGAAGATAGGAAATCATTGAAGAAATCAAAGAGAAGTATGGTAATAGAGTTATAGTATGTTCTTGAGTTTCGAATATGCAGATGTCTGTGCAGGCCATTTTGTAAGAGTCAATATGCAGCTGAGTGCACAGATAGTAGGGTAGAAGAGTCGATCCAGGCTATGTGCGGATTAGTAGGAGTAGAAGAAAGAAAAATAAAACAAAGAGCATGAGAGAAAGAAAGAGTCTGAGCTGAAAGACATATCTCAAAATAGTCTACAGTTAGGTCGCAAACTACAAGGTGCCATATATTTCTCATGCCAGATAAAGAGCACCTTGGTGGTTTTCCCCGGTTGGGTTTCCATGTTACATGTTGTGTCGAATGAATGTGATTGTGAATGGTTGTGATTAGTTATTGGTTATGTGCATTATTTATACTTGTTGTTTAAATGAATGTCGCAATATTGATAAAATCAGTTGAATGAATGAATGACTAAAGCATCATCAAAGCATTTTGTATTAATTCATGTTCATTTACCATAAGTTGTAATATAGTCGTGCCACTATCCTTTGTTGTTAATGAATCATATGTGTCACACAGTTGCGCCAGTTTTTAAGTTGTTAAGGGAAAGTTGGTGTTTTTTGTTGGTTGTATCATACTGTTGCACCACTGTCGAGTTAGTAAAAAGACTCTATCCTTCCGACTCTATCGAGCTCCTTGGATGCGTAGCGGACTGTAATCCCTTGCCGAATTCAGAAACATGGTTCTAGAAGTTACACATTAAGATATCTCAGGGTGAAACTACAACTGCATTGTAGGTGTTTCCAACTAAGCTTGCTCCATCGGGTCGATGTCTTTGGGTGTTTTGTTGGTATTATGGGTTTGTTGAACCTGGGTCATGAGAGTAGGGAAAAGTCATCCAACAAATGGTTTGGTTGTTGGTACTCTTAATTAATTGAGTCAAGGGAAATGTTGTGGCATCCTAAAAAGAAGGAAATCAAGGATTGGTTGGATCCTAAGACATTAGCATTTGTGCAAGAAGAGATCGCAAGATCGTCGTGGAGCATAGAAAAGTGGTTCGATTGATACCTATACATAGATATTTATGAAATATTCTTTGCATAGTTTCCTATTGTGTTGCATGAGTGGTTGTCAAGATTGGAGAATTGGAAGGAAAACTTTAAAATAAGAGAAGCAATCAAGTGGAGTGCTCATTTGGTCCGTGAATTAACCAGTGTAAGTAACCCCATCTGTAGAGCTATTGATTTTTGGGTCGCCAGTATTTTGCAAGGGTATATTACTGAGTTTCCAGTTGAAACGATAACCTCATATAGTGAGGAGGAAAGAAATTTTTTCCAAGGACCTTGAAGGAGGTACCTGTTATCTATAAGTACCTAGACAAAAATGCTCGTCTATGAGAAAGGAATTTTGCAGTTGAGAAGTTGAGTCACATATCCATAGGAAGGGATATGTCACAGAAAACTTGTAAAGAAAATGGGAAATAGTGAGCTGAGATGTTCCCAGGAAGGATAGAACCTGAACTAGAAGCTGGGTTTTTAAGAAGTGGAAAAAGATTTCAGTTAGGAAAGAGAAGAAAGGCATTAGGAGGGCGACGAAATCCTAGTTTGTTTGAAGAAAGTGAGTATGAAGTTGAGTCACGGCTACACAAAGGGTATTGCGACGAAGAAGAAGATTATAGTCCTATATCCGAAGGAGCTGAAGAATCCAAAGAATCTGCAGAAACACCAAAATCAGAACGTTGCTACACCACACTAGGAGCAATGCCAGAGGTAAGGTCTAGAACCTCATCTCCTGAAAGAAATGTCAATACTAATAATACTAGTGCTATGACTAGTGCATAAGGAAGTCCTCCTTAATTTAATTCTTCATTAAACGTCCTTGATGCCCACTCAATGATTGTGGCCGATATTAGATTACCTACATTCAATGGGAATGGAGCAGAATATCTAGAGCAACATTGGCTCCTCTGTGAAGCTGTTTGAACGGTTATCCAAGTCCACAACGTGGAACTAAGAAAAGCGCAGATGATCATGACTCTACAGGTTCGTGCACTAGACTGGTTTATGAATTTTTGCATAATACCAACAGGAAACCCACAGAATACCCTTGATGAGATTCAACTTGCGATGATTTGTGAGTTTAGAAAACCTAAATTTGAGTCACAGTGTATCACCAAAATCAAGGGGATAAAAAAGCTACTAACAGAGTCCATATGGGGTTTCGATCAGCGGTTTAAAACTTTGATGGACAAATTCAATTTCCAAATGTCGGATGTACAACATAAAGAGTGGTTTATTGATGCACCATTACCACACATCTGAGGGCCATTGATGCAACAAAAGGTTGTGTCACCGACAGAAGCTCTAGAAATAGCATTGAAGCTAGAATCCTCGTCGATCGGAGATGGTGGCGCAGGGATGATGGAGATTCAGTCATAGTTGGATAATCTGACAATACAACTTCAGTACATCAAGAAGGGAAAAGAATACCAATAGTACTTGTGGTGCACAAGATGTCGAACGGATGGAGACACCAAGGATAATTGCTCATTGTACAAGAACAATATCTTGTCGGGTGCGCCTAATCCATTGAGTACTCAAAGACTACCCTAGTGCCGAATATGCCAAACTAGAGGGCATCGAGATGAGAAGTATCTATATTTATAGAATATTGTAAGTACCCCAACTAGCCTTTTCTATAAATTTTGTAAGTTAGTAGGACACGATGAGAAGGATTGCAGAGCATACCAGCTCTTGAAGGAGAAGACAGTCGACCCCTACTCAATAAAGAACGGCGAGAAGATTCAGGATGAACAAGTGCAAGCACACTACCAGCCTACACATTTCCCACAAAATCAGTATCATAATCAATATCAGCCTCAATACTCGCATAATTAGTTCCCACTGCAGCAACCACACCCTCAGAAAAGGGGTGGTGGAAATTTCAGAGGAAAAGGAGGAGGAGAATTTGGTAGAGAAAGAGGTCAAGTTGTATGCTATAATTGTGGGAACCCAGGACATTATGCTATAGATTTCCAAGATCCTACAAAGATGTTTTCATATTGCAAAGTGTAGGACCATAATGTGGAACAATGTCCCTAGTTGATTGCAAAGTCGTAAGCTCGGGTTGTTGGATTTCCTAACCCCGCACAGAATCCAAATCCAAATCCTAACCTAAATGTTTAAATGATCATTGCTGAGCTGACAGAATCAAGAGTTGCATTTGTAACACAAGGAGGTGCTCCGACTGGAGCTGATTAGATTATACCGTAGGAGTTGTCGCAGGTGCAACCCGCGGTGTAGAAAAAAGTACCATTCGACATTCAAAATAGAAGTAAGTATTCTTGGACGTGTGACCAGATTTTTTAGATTCCAAACAACCATCGACCTCCACTGAAGTCAAGGAGATGCCTAAACATTTCCAATATATATTCTAGAAGTAGGCACCAAACAAGGTTAGTAAAGTCAAGTCATTTATGTCAAGTTTCTTAGCGATGATCCATGATAAAGATGATGTCGTAGAACTACAAACGCTTATAGAAGAAACCCATCGCAACCTGAAAACAGAGTTAACCATGTTAAAAAAAAGTTCAAAACTAGGCGTGAGTTGATAATGACTGTGCAGATAGGAGACTGCGACATGGACTACATTATCCTAGATCTGGGGCCAGATGTCAATATTTTGAAATGACAAACTTGGGAAAGCATGGGAAAGCCATGCTTGGACTGGTCCCCTATCCAGTTGAGGCTTGCAAACCAGGAAAAGGTCCTACCAATTTGTAGGTTGAGTCAAGTTCCTGTCGACATTGAGGGGTTGTGCACTTTTGCATACTTTGAAGTTATCAACATTGTTGATGATACAAACCCATATCCCGTGCTTCTAGGGATATATTAGAAAATAGAAAATTAGACAATCATAAATTTTAAGAAAAGAATCCTCTAATTCGAGGATAATGAGATGAGGGTAGTGTCACCCATTGATCCATTGGAGGAACAATGATATGTCAAGTCGGTCTATAGTGAAGGACAGGGTGATTATCTAGACCATATCTATAATATTATTTCCCTAAAAGATGACTATGTCAATCCTACAATGGATGGGAACCTGATTTGGACGAGTAATAGCTCATGCAAATTATATTCAGGAGAGGCATTGGAGAATTGGAAAAATAGACTGCATGAACATCTCAATCAGTGTCACACAACATTTGCAGAATACTTGCGACAGAAATGGGCCCATCATTTCATACACACTTTGGAAATGACACCCAGGAGCTGGTATACATCCATGGAGTTGCGACAAGGAACTCAAGATTGGGACGAGGTGGTTAAAAAATTTGCACACACCTTTGCATTTGTTGATGAGAAGTCGACAGTTGATGTTCTGCTTCAAATGATCAAGGAGAAAATATTCACTCAAATCCTTGTCGAAGTGGCAAACTCACACCAATGCAGCTTGACCATCCAGCAATGGATGGCCTGTTACAATATGGCTGGAGAACCAGATGATGATCCTACCAACATTAACATACCATAATCGGAGGGTACACGTCCGATGGAAGGAAATGGTATTTCGAGCGAACAATTCCTCCAGCCGCTAAAAATCAAGAAATTTAACATTGCTTCGTCGGAAAACCCAAATTTTGTTGATATAGGAGATTATTGTGATCATGAGATGGTCTCAAAGATCACAGTCTTGCTACATGAATTTCAGGATCTATTTCCTACCAACTTCTTATAAATGAAGGGAATAGTGGGAGATATGGGGGATATGAAAATACCCGTGAAACCAAATGCATAACAAGTTATGAAATGACCTTATAGGTTGAATATAAGGTATAAAGAGAAGGTGAAAGTTGAGATCAATCAGATGCTGGATGCAAGAATCATTGAACCTGTTGAAGAGTCAGAATGGATCAACCCTATAGTCATTCAGGATAAAAAGACAAATGGGTCAAGTCTAGATCTACGTCAACCTAAGGAAGTTGAATGATGCATGCTTGCAAGATCCATTCCCAACACCATTCATAGATGAGGTACAAGAAAGCATCAGAGGGCAGGAGATGTATTCATTCATCGACGAATTTTCTAGCTATCATCAAGTCAGAATAGCGAACGAGGATCAAAACAAAATGACCTTCTTCACAGAATGGGGCTACTATTAGTATACGGTAATGCCCTTTAGACTCAAGAATGCTCCTGATATTTTTTCTAGAATAATAGTTTCTACTTTCAAATATTTTATCCATAAATTTCTTAAAGTCTACTTTGATGATTAGATTGTGTTTGGTCTAGTTCGATACCATATTGAGAGTCTACGCATGATGATGGAACATTGTCACCAATATCAGATCATGTTAAACTCGAAGAAATGTATTTTTGCTCACCATCTGGTGTATTGTTAGGACATGTCGTGTGTCATGATGGGTTTTTGGTTTACCCAGCAAAAGTTGTGATTATCCTTGACCTACCACCACCTACATCAGTACCACAACTCGGATCAGTGCTAGTACATAGAGGATATTACAAGAAATTTATCAGAGGATACATAGAGATAATTGCACCTATGGAGGAACTCTTGAAAAAGGATGCAAAGTTCCAGTTGACAGAAGTTTGTCAGGAAAGTTTAGACAACTTAAAGAGCAAGATGGATACCATGCCAATAATGGTATTTCCCGAATGGAAAAAGGAGTTCCATGTTCATTTCGACACATCGTTTGTCGCAGTCGGCATAGTCTTGACACAAATGGGTGAGGGCGCGCTTGACCACCCCATTTATTTTTCCAGTAGAAAACTACCGACAATAGAGAAAAACTACACTATGAAAGAAAGAGAGGGACTCACCATTGTATATCCGCTACAAAATTTCTGACACTATCTGTTGGGTGCACATTTTAAAATGTACACTGATTATTTAGTATTGAAATACCTCGTTGTGCTTGGTGGAAAGATCTATCGATGGCTCCTCTTGTTTCAATATTTTGACTTTGAAGTCATTGTTAAACCTGGTTGACTGAATATGGGTCCTGATCACTTGTCGAGGATAGAAAGTGGTGAAGAACCAACCAGCCTAGAGGATAATTTTTCCGATGCACAATTAGTTCCAATCACCGTTGTTGATAAAAAGTTTGAAGCTATCATTCACCTTTTGAGTACAAATTATACGCCTGAAGGGTTCACCACTGCATAAGAGAAATAGTTGGGCATCAAAGCCACTGATTATACGTTGATTGTGGGACAGCTATACAATATGGGCCCTGATGAAATATTGCATCAATGTGTTTTCAACCATGAACGACATTGGATAATGAGTGAAGCACATGCCGTTGTCACAAGAGGACACTACGTTGGCAAGGCACCCATGCACAAAATATTTCAAGATGGCTTATGGTGGCCAACCATACATATGGATACCAAGAGATTTTGTCGATGCTACGATGTTTTCCAGAGAAAAGGGAAACCCTCATGATGTGACAAGATGTCGCTAGTGCCACAGATCACCCTCCAAGCATTTGATAAGTGGGTCGTTGATTTTATTGATCCTATCAATACACCAAGAAAACAGACTGGTGCAAGCTATATTATCACTGCGACAGACTACCTAACCAGATGAGCTGAGGCTGCACCTATTAAAGATTGTACTGTTATGACTGTGGTGAAGTTTTTATTTGAAAATGCCGTGACCAGATTCGGCTACCCGAAAATTAAGTGATCAAGGTATGCATTTTGTTAACAAAGTGATTGATGAGCTTACTACAGAATTCCAGATTTAGCATAGGAAAATGACACCCTATCATCCTCAGGAAAATGGAATAGTTGAAGCCTTCAACAAGATTCTGGAAAATGAATTAACCAAAGTATGCAATGTATGTAGAGATTATTGGGATCTTAAAGTTTCAGCTGTGCTATGGACATGCCGAACAACTTGCAAGCGATTGATAGGACACACTCCATTTAAACTAGTATGGACAAGAAGTTGTTGTGTCGAGCTTAAGGATTAATGCGTTAACTAAAATGATAGATGTAGATGTTGTCAAGCAGAGACTGTTGCAACTTTTTCAAATGGAGGAAGATCCCTTCATCACGGGATTCCATCAAAAAGTAGAAAAAAAAAAGCAAAGGCAGAAAGCATGGCATGATTGCCATATCAGAACTAAGCATTTTGAAATCAGAGGACTTGTGTTGCTATACGACACCAAATTTTTGAAGCATCCAGGAAAATTGAAGACGCATTGGCTAGGGTCGTATGTGGTCACACACATCACTGACACAGGCACAGTGAAACTGCACAAATTGGATGGGACACCGGTCGCAGGAATGATAGACAAAAGTTGGTTGAAGCCTTACCATGATGGTTGTGACACATAAAAGAGATAGAAAACAAAAGAGAAAAGGAAACTGTTGTGTCACACGTCTATGACATAGGTATGCAAATCATAATAAGATTGGGAATGACAGCTAGACATCAATAAAGCGTGGATACCCAAAAATATTTAAGCGGTTATGACAACATGGAGTCATTAATTTGACAAGTCTGATGGAAATGGCAAAGTATTTTTTGGTCCCATCCGTCATTGTCGCCATAACTGTCCTGATAGGTACATATCATCGATCAAGCGTACAAGTTAATTCTGAAATGGATCAAAGGGGAATCCCATGTGATTGAAAATAAGTCATTCTTGGATCGAATAATCACATGAAGGATGAGCGCATGCCTATTAATATCAGTCACTGGAAGAAGAGCCATTGGAACATATCATTTTCGACCGTGTAAAACATTTGGTGAAGAAAGCAGAGGAAGTAGGGAAATAGGTTTCCTAGGTAGAAGGAATTTTGAAAGAGTTTCGAGACAAGGTTGGTCCCATGGCATGTCCAACACCAAAACCATGAGACCTACTTAGTGTCTTAGGACAAGCAATATGTGATTGTTGGGGGGTTTTCGGGCCAGGAAAGAGCATAAGAAAGAAGTAGAAGCGCAAGCACAAGGCAGGAAAAACAAGCGCACAACAAGAAGGAAGAGGTAAAGGAAGGAAATTAAGCACAGAGGAAAGAAAGTTGTGACAAGGATCAGTGTGATGAAGGAAAAGAGAATCCGTGGGCAGGTAGAAGAGTAAAGGATGGGAAGAGATAGGTCAGGAAGACCGTAGGTGCTTGATTTGGTGGAATACTGAAGGACAGTTTTTGCGGCTAGTTATGACTTGTACAAATGGACTGAAAGACGTTTATGTGGCTAGTTATAGCCTGTGATAAATGTAATGAAATAAATTTTTGTGTCTACTTATGACTGTAATAAATAAGTTGTACCCATTCAACCCTGTGCGGTCTTGTAGAATCTATATATAGAGGAAACCTATTTTGTATAAGGGTTTGCTTTGTTCAGTAGAAGAAGATAGGAATTAATTGAAGAAATCAGAGAGAAGTTTGATAGTAGAGTCATAGTAGGTTGTTGAGCAGGGGATCTGCAGCTATGTGCATAGGCCATTTTGTAAGAGTCAGTCTACAACTGAGTGTGCAGATAGTAGAGTAGAAGAGTCGATCGAGGCTGTGTGCGGATCAGTAGGATTATAAGAAAGCATAATAAAATAGAGAGCATGAGAGAAAGAAAGAGTCTGAGCTGAAAGACATATCTCAAAACAGTCTACAGTTAAGTCCCAGACTGCAAGGTGCCATATATTTCTCAGACCAGATGAAGAGCACCTTAGTAGTTTTTCCCAATTGGGTTTTCACATTACATCTTGTGTTGAATGAATATGATTGTGAATGGTTGTAATTAGTTATTGGTTATGTGCATTATTTATACTTATTGTTTAAATTAATGCCACAATATTGATAAAAAGCAGTTGAATGAATGAATGACTAAAGCATTGTCGAATAATTGTGTATTAATTCATGTTCACTTACTGTAAGTTGTAATACAGTCATGCCACTGTCATTTTTTGTTAAGGAATCATCTGTGTGGCATAGTTTCTCTAGTTGATAAGTTGTTAAGGGAAATTCTGTGTCTCCCATTGGTTGTATCGCACGGTTGCAGCACTGTCGAGTTAGTAAAAACACTCCAACCTTCTAACAATGTCGATCTCCTTGGCTACGCGCTAGGATACTATAATCCCTTGTCGATTGTGGAAACATGGTTCTGGAAGTTAAAATTTAATATATATTGGGTGAGACTGCACCTGCCTCGTAGGTGTTGCTGACTGATCTTGCTCCGTCGAGCCGATGTCTTTGGGTTTTTTGTTGGCCTTGTGGGTTTTTTGAACCAAGGTCGCAAGAGTGGGGAAAATTCAGCCAACAAGGATTCATAAATATATTAATTCTTATTGGTTTTTCTCATCAATATGCAGAGAAACAAAAGTGGGGAGGGTTGCACTAGAGTAATGTAAAGTCGGGATTCTAGAGAACAAACAAAAGTGGTGAGGGTTTCATTAGAGTAATGTAAAGTTAGGATGGTAGGGAATAGTATAAATAGCCATCATCTCCACTAGGTAGAATCCTACAATGACATAAATAACAAATCCTTATGAGAAAAAGGAAGAAATAGGCATATTCAAATAGTTTGTTTCCCATATTCTGTAAATAACTCACATGCATTATATTATATAGAGATAGATATTGCATGTCGTAGTAAAGCAACATCAAAGAATTTTCTATATTTTTTTTTCTAAAGAAGATGAAACTACAAACTCATAAGTTCATCTAGATTATTATAAATGGTTGGGGCATAAAAAATTTATCATCATAGTTTCAAACGGGACAAAGTACAAACATATTTTTTTCTCTACTAAATACTAATCTAGAATCAAGCACAATTTTCAATTAAAGATATGTATTGCTGAATGAATAGTTTTCTAGTGACAAGAATAGATCTATGGTTGTTGAAATAATGGGAAATTATTGTTTCTTTTAAAGACACAAAACGACATTTTGGACATATTCACCTTTTTTGGACACTAGACATATTCAACTAATGGAATCAGCATCCTCAATCGCATGCCAATGATATCCTCAATAGAACATGTGTGGATGATTAAGGAAACCTTCTTTGCCTTGTATTTCTAAAAGAATCCATTAGTTATATGGGTTTATATCTCCTCCCCTAACCATATATAGGGCTTCAAGTCCCCAACACCCAAACATAGTTCCATGGATTCCCATAAGAAGTCATGTAGAGTGCTTTGATAAATTATGCATAGCTCTATATCCCTTAGTGGTTTATTTAGGTCCCAAGGCATGGTAAAATTACCTAGAACGTCTTTAAGGATATGAGGCATGTACATACTAAATAAAACCACCTAATATAATTGACACCCTCAATTATAGTCCAATGATATCCATAGATGGATAGAATATTACTATAGGGCCGAGGTCAAACTCGCCTCCCTTGAACATGTTTGAGGCCCCATGTCCCAAAGGCTCATACATAGTGCCATATATACCCCTTGAATTCATGGATGGTATTCTTCTCTGAAATTATATTACCAAGGCCCCAATACATGTATAATGTACATACTTCTCAAAAACAACTAATGGTATCAACATCCTAAATAATATCCCAATGATACCCTTAGAAGATCGTGAGTGTTCACTAGAGAAAACCTTGTTACCGTTGAATGGTCAAAATATTACTTCAGAAAATGTGGTCAAGATCTCCTCCGTTGACCATGTCCAAGGACCAAAGGCCCTAAGACTCATATAAAGTTCCATATATACCCCTAAAAAGTCATGTGTAGTGCTTCAAGGAATTTTTCATGGATATTGATGCCTAAACTAATTCTTTAGGTTTAAGTGATGGTATTCATAAGTTAAACTTTATTCCCAGTCTCTATGACATGTAATTACTACTCAAAAATACCTAATGGCACTAACATATTCAATAATAGGTGATTGATACCTTCAGGAGGATATCTATGGTTAACCAAGGAAACCTTATTATCCTTGTATGTCTAGAATATTTGTTGAGGGATAGGTCTCCTTTACTAACCATGTCAAAGGTCCTAACAAGTCATGCACAATGCTTTGAGGCATTGTTGATGGATTTGGATTCCTCAATGGTTCCTTTAGGGGAAAATGCATGGTACTCATCCCTGGAACATTTACAATAACTTGAGACACATACTTACTACTCAAAACCACCTAATAGTGTCAACATCCTCAATTGTAGACCAATGATACCCTAAAGAGGACATGCTTTGTTTATTTATACAACCTTCTTGGCCCAATAGTTTTAGAATATTCCTTTATTTATTCAAGTTCAAATATCCTCCCTTAACCATGTCCAAGTCCCTAAGGCCCCAAGGCACACACATAGTGTCATTGATACCTCTGAGAATTCAAGTGTTGTGTTTGAGGGATTGTTCATGGCCATTGATTCCTCAATGATTTCTTTAAGTCCTACATATTAGTCTTCCCTAAAAGACTTATAAATCCATATGACACATACTTACTACTCAAAACCACATAATGACATAAACATACTAAATTAATGTCCAATGATACCCTCAGGAGGAATTGTTTCGTTAATCGAGGAAACTTTTGTGGCTTTGGATGGCTAGAATGTTCCCTTAGGGATTAAGGTTTAGGTATCCTCCCCTTATGGTGTCCAAGGAACCAATACCCATACATAGTTCCATGGATACAACTAAGAATCCATGCACGGTTTCTTTAGTGTCTAAGGTGTGGTCTTCTTCCCTAACACATTTATAAGGCCATGAGACATTTACATGTTACTAAAAACCACCTAATGACATCAAAATCCTTAATCGTATGAAATGATACCCTCAGTAGGCTATATGTATTTAGTCCAGCTAACATTATTGGCCTTGGATGGCTACGCAATTAATTTAGGGCTTGATGTCCAAGTCTCATCCCATGACCATGTCCAAAACCTCAAGTCCCCAAAACCCATATAGAGTGCTAGATATACCCCTACAAATTCATGTGTGGAGCTTCAAGGCATTGTTCATGGATTTGGAGGCCTCAATTGTCTGTTTAGAGAATATGGCATGGTCTTATTTCGTCGAACACTTCCAAGGTCCTAAGACTCATACCTATTGATCAAAACCACCTAATGGAACTAACCTCCTCAATTATATGTCGATGATACTCTAAGGAGGTCATGTATGGTTGGTCGAGGAAACCATTATGGTGCCTAGTGGCTAAAATATTCCTCTTCCAGTGACCATGTCCAATGTCTCAAGGCCCATAAATAGTTCTAAAAAATGATAATGGAATCTATATACTTAGTTATAGGAAAAGGATTCCCTTGAGTTGTCCTTTGGGGTGGGTATCCTTTGGGTTGTTCAAGGTGCAACTGTTGTCTCCAAATTCCTATAGGCTTCATTTAGGAGCTATGGATCATTAGTTATTTTTTCCTAACCATATCCAATCTTGAGTGGCCCATAATTAATGTTCAAAACCTTATAATGTTTTCTATTCCCATTTTGATATTAAGGATACCATGGAAAGGTCCTTTGTGGTGGTTCAACATTATGATTCTTGGTTCTATATGTTAAAAGCTATTGCTATTTTTTAATGAACCTCTTAAAATCCATGGCATAGTAGCAATTGTGTGTGTGTTAGAGCGCGCTTCCATAGTGTACATGCTCTTGGTACACATTTTAGAATGCACATGTGTTTTTATAGCTTGGACACATTTCTTGAAATTAAATTTTTATTTTTCTTCTAGTGTGAATTCCAAAGTACATGTGTGTTTTCTAGTGTGGTTGAATCAAACTTAGCTTTAGAATTTAACAAACTTGGTGGCTTGGGCTGCAAACACATCAAACTCCATTTTTCATAATGATTCTAAAAAACTCCAATTTTTACATTATTTTTATATAGGCTACACAAATCCTTTATTGATGAAACGTCGCACAAAGATATATTCATCAATGCAAGTCTTCTTCCAGGATTCAAAGATAGTAATTGATTGGGAAAACTATTTGAACTCTCCCCAATCTTTACGTTTTTACATCTTAGATGAGAAGGATTGAAAATCTTAAAATGTTTTTTTAGGTTATTTCTTTCAAACAGGGTATTCAATGCTGAAGCCTATTCTTTGTCCAGGATTCTATTGGGGATATGACTGGATTTGTCCATTTTTCTGATTTTTTTTTTAAAGATGCTAGTTGTAAGTTTATTATTATTATTTAATGAATGTGTTTATTTAGATAAAAATTCAGAATATTTATATATATAATTTTGATTCTTAAATAAATTTCAAATTAAGTTTTTTTCTACTAACTTTTTTTTTAATGAAGGTCTATGTTTCCCAGCGCCTACATACCCATGCATAGAAAATATCAGGTACCAACAGCTGCATTTAAATATCTAACTGATACTTTCACTGAAATCCAATTCTCGAAATTTATGTTAGATTTTTTATCCGAATGAAAATGTGTGTTTCTGCAAAGAGCCCAAATTACATGCATGTCAACAGTACTCTCTGCAACAACCATTCTTTACAGCGCGGGAGCACATTTTGGAATTAAGAATACAACTGTTCCATGCAATCAAACAAAAAGAAGATAACCATGTGGTTCTGAACATTGATCTGTTTTAGGGTATTCAGCCTCCAAGCAGGAGGTATGCATCATATTCTGACCGAGTTGGTCGAACTCTGGAAAAACCATATTGCTTCATTGATCTAAAACATCCCGATCGATGTTAAGCTCATCCATAGTACTAAATCCATGTAAGGAGGGATCCTATGGATTTGGGGATCAGTTGCGGTTTTAAGTGGTAGATTGTTTCTTAATTTAGGATAAATTTATTTATTTTTAAAGGATTTATTAAGTTAGGAGAGAATCAAATTTTTTTTTGGATCTGTAATATTTGGTATAAAATTTTAGGATGAAAGGGATCAAAAATTTTTAAGTACAATCTTTTTTATTTAAGAATATAAGTATTGAAGAAGTTTTTAATTTGTATAGTTTTATAAACATATTGTTGTAAATATTTTGAAAAGAAAATATTTCTTTATAATATTTTATTAATTTCTCAAGGATTAGAGGAAGAAGTTAAACATCTCCCTACTAAACTGTAAAATGCCCCTCTTCCCGGCAATGACTCATAGATTTCTCTGATACCCTTTTCATATAATTTGCTGATACAAAGATATTATCTACTAACCTTCCAGGCAATGACTCATATATTTCTCCGATACCCTTTTCATATAATTTGCTGATACAAAGTTATTATCTACGAACTGTGATACGAAGTTATTATTTACTAACTGTGGGGGGCTCATAGCCCTGCATTGATGTAACGCTGTCTGACGGGCATGTCTCACAGTTAGGTTCGAATTTTGGTGACTAGATGCAGACATGATTATTTACATGAGACCATGCAGCGTACATATGATTGATGGTGCTGTTAATCAAATACATATTAATGGCCATATCAATCCATTTATTAAATGTTTCCAGTTTTCAATGGATTTTGCTTGTAGGGCTACGTTCGCTCTGCAGTGCAGTTATAGAGCTCTTTCTGTCCCCGAAGAATACTAACTATTTCGCCAATGTGCGAGTAAGCAGGGTCCGTCTGTCGATTGTTGTACGCGATCTGACAAGAAGGATTCACGATAACCCACGAGTACAATGATTATCGCGAATCCTTAAGCCATGCTTGGCTTGGCTCGACGATTTTTGACATTTTTTTTCTGAATTACAGATATGCGTGAATGCATGTCTACACTGGGTACTGTCGCTCTGCTTGCTACAGTACAGAATGTCAAATTGTCACTTTTGAATGGAAGATGGCATCATGGCATGCAAATTGAATGGATTTTGTTTATGGTTTTTCCCGAGCTACTGCCCGCCTTTTAAGGAACGAGGGGGCATATCGATGTTTGAATAAATGTTAGAAGACTACATGGCTGGGGACTCGGGAGTCAAGTTTAAGCTTAGATATGTAGATACTGCCTGTTTTAGATATTTGCAGCTTCATGTTTTAATCCTTATTTGCTTAGCCAGAAATAGTAAATTAGAGTACAAAGCATTGATTTGCTACATTCACATTTTCAATTTGGAAGAAAGCAAGCATTAAGAAAAAGAAGATATATGTTTTTACCAAGTACTCTCAGGTTGAAAATTAAATAATGGAGTAAATAACTTAACTGACCATTTGTACCGATCGGATGAGCCAGACTGATTGAAGGACCTGGCTCGTCCAACGTTGCCGATCGTCGGATCGGTACAAATAGTTGGATAAATAGATCAATCTTTAAATAATTAGGCATGGTCAAGATTATGACTGTGGAAAGACTACATAATCCACATAAAGGTGAACATAATACACTTGTTCTTGTACTCCATGAATAACAAAAGCCCTACTACGTACGACTGGCCTATTACTTTTGTTAACCTTTTCTAGGTTAGATCCGTTTCTTTTTTAGTGTCCAAAGTTGGTTTTCATTTTTGTCTTTTAACAACAATATTGTCAAAGACAACCGAATCTGCCTAATGAACTTGAGTTCGACACAGGCAGATTTGGTTGTCTTTGACCATCTAGTTGTTGAAAGACAAAAAGGAAAACCAACTTTGGAAACTCAAGAAACAAAGAATCATACAAATTCTTTGGTCACGATTTTATCAATTAAATTAATAATAAATAATATAATGAAGATGGTAAATATAATTAATAATAAATATAATGAAGATGGTTATTAATGTATGTTTATAATGTTCTTATTCATAATTATAAAAACTAGTTATTGTATCTAAGACGTGCATTCTACAACTTAGTAAGGGAGAGATGTATAACTAACTCCTGTTCATCGTAGAGTTGACATGTGTCTTTTATAAAAAATAATAAAATAAAATACTATTAAAAATAACTTGTGGACTTAAATTAAATTTAAATTATTTAGAACTGCATATATATAAAATAACATAGATAAACAAAAATTAGATTATACATTTACACTCTAAAAAAAGGTTTGCACTTTAAAAGATTTGATCCCTCTCATGTTTGATAGATCCCCTTTTACATGGATCTATGCTAGTGATTATAAAAATGATGATTATAAAGTATGGTATTGTTTTTTTGAGTTTATAATATTTAAATATTCAATAATTATAATTATAATGGAGATGGTTATTAATGTAGGTGTATAATGTTTTCAATAATTATAATTAGTTATGATTATATAAATGATGATTATTAATGTTTAGAGAAATTAAATATATTTAATTTTAAATTTAAAAAAATATTATCTGTTTAATTTTATATTAATTTTTTATAAATTATTACAAAAAATAAATTAAAAAATTCAAGATAATATTTTAAAATTATAGGTTTAAAATATAAGTGTACATCAACATTAACATAGACAAAACAAAAGTCATGATTAAGGTATTTATGACAATTTTGCATAATTATAATGTTTTATTCACTAAATATAATTAATTATAATGAAGATGGTTATAATGTTCTTATCAATAATTAAAAAAATAGCAATGATTGTAAAACTGAGGATTATAAAGTATGGTATGGCATACTAAATGATAATTAAAAAAATAGTTTATAATGTTTTATTCAATAAATATAATTAATTATAAGTATAATGAAGATGATTATTAATGTAGGTTTATAATGTTCTTAATAATTATAATTAATTATGATTATAAAAATGATGATTATTGATTATACTATAACTTTATATTTTATAAAAAATATAATGCTAAAATATATAATTTATTTTTATCTTTTTATGAGTGGAGAAGGGGAGAATTTTGAGGTTAGGGTTGACGATGGCGGTGATGGCGTAGGCTTGACAGAGTGGGTACGGCGCTCAGGGCCTCTAGCTATGGCTAGGGGTCTGAACCGGTTAAGCTTCTCCTTTTCCCTGTTAGTTTTTCGGTTTGGTCATTAGCTCACCGGTTTGTCAAGCCAACTAGAGCGTTTTGGAGGCAAGTTTCTAGGGTTTGCTGTGGTCTGTGGAAGTTTGGTGGGGCTTGAGACTGTCACGGTTTTCTTCCCTGGCAATTATGGAGGATGTAGACGTTGTGGATTATTCTAGTGACAGGTTGGAGAGCTCTGACATCTGGGCTATGCCAGGTGGAGGGTTGAGGGCTCTGGGGGTGGACATCCCAAGATTGGGACAGGAGGACCGTTCCGGCTAGGTTAGGGCCGTTAATCTTGGAGAATGTAACCTCTCCTTCAGATTTTCTCATTTTATCGCCGGTGGACCAGGCTCCGGTTGAATCACAGGTGGACTCCTTCCCTTTTCTGTCGAAGGATTTACTGGACAACTCGAGTTGGTGGGAGGGTGGACTGGGATTCCCGTCACCAGTCTTTCAGGGAGGTTGTGAGCCCATCAAGGGTTTTGTTCCGGGGGAAGCGGTTGGGGCGGTTGGACATTTTCTGCAGGGCACAGGTTCTACTGGGTTTTATCCGGAGGAAGTTTGGAGGGCTCCATTGGGTGTAGTGGAGCAGAGAGGCTTTGGATCCCCAAGAGGGGTTTTCCCTGGTGGCATTCGAGGGGCTCCGAAAGACTCTGGTGGCCGGAGGGCAGCGAAAGGTGGTTCACCAAAGCGGCGCAGGAAGAACTGGATCAAAACTAAACAAGTACAGAATTATGTAGTGGGGGAAGATTTAGCCTGGGATGGTGTTCTGCAAATGGCTAAAAGCACTCTGGTAGGGAGGGAAATGGGGAGGCAATTTGCCAAGAAGACGGTGCAAGATTGGGCTAGGGCTTCCTGGGGTGAGCAGCTGGGTTACGCGCCGGCGGTGGAGATTCTTAACAGGAGCTGGTTTGCGATCAATCTAACGAAGGAGGAGGACCTCAATTGGATTATGAGTAGAAATTGGCATATTGATCATACTCATGTTCTAATGAACCTTGGACTCCACTGTTCGATGCAAGTAAAGAAAGGGTGGACGTAACCCCCATCTGGGTGCGGTTGCCAGCTCTTCCTCTCCACTTTTGGGATATGTATCACTTCAAGAAGATTGGCGATATCTTGGGGACTTTTCTAGAGGCAGACTTATCCTACCTGGAAACCCAAGAGAAAAAGGTTGCTCGTATCTTTGTAAACATTAATCTGAGGGAAGGTTTGGCTGAATCCATAAATCTGGATTGGGGGCCGGTGATCATTCCACAAATTCTGGACTACGAGAATGTCCCATTCCGTTGTAGGCGGTGTCATGCGTATGGGCATCCCACTTCAGAATGTTCTTTACCGGTACATCATCCTTTCGGAAATAGAAGGAGAAGTGCTCCGGTTCCTTGAGAGGGACAACCGGAGAAGAAGGATCGGTCACTTGAATTTATTCAAGCGCCTATGGAAGTAGTGGCCAGTGAACCGGACTTGGAAGAACCAATCCTTGCAAGAACAAAGGTGGTCGAAGAACTTTCAATCCTGACTGAAAGGGTTCCGGAACCGATAATTGTTTTTTCTCCTAAGGATCCTACCTGTCTGGGTATTCCTTCTTTACCTCTGTCTCCAAATGTTAATTTGTTCATGCAAAATGTCTCTTTCTTTAGTTTTGACTGGATTGAAGGGCTGAGAAAACTATCTTTATCGGGTCAGTCTGGTCCCTCCATGTTCCGCACTATACCCCCTTTTGCAGCAGTGGTTGACCTGGGTTTTGAGGGCTTATCTGCTTCTGTCCTGCCTGTTCATGTTTCTGATACTGCCTTAGATGAGCCCTCTTGTTTTTTGCTGGAATCTGAGCCCGCAACCCTGTCTGAGGAGCCTTATTCCTCCCATTCTGAATCCTCGGAATTGGCCCACTTTCTGAGACCGCGTACAAAGTCTGCTTCTGGACTCGGTAAAGCCTCCTTGCCTATGAGAAGGGGTCGGGGCAGAAAAACCAATCTTTCCAAGGCTCAATCTAGAGCAAGGGAGGACCTGCTGGAAGGTAAACAACAAACCATTGATTTGGCCCTTAGAGCGAAGAAGGCCAGAAAAAAAGGTCGCTTATGAAACTCATGTCCTTCAATTGTCGAGGGCTGGCTGGGCCTGTTAAGAAATCAGCCTTCATTAGGGTGCTTACTCTTGAACACCCCGATGTGATTCTGCTACAAGAGACTTTAGGAGTAGGATATTTGGTTAAGGAGAGGTTGGAGAGCTGGCTACTGGGATGGTCTTTTGTGACTCTTGATGCAAAGGGCCGATCAGGTGGATTGGCGGTAGGTTGGAGGAACTACTGTGTGAAGTTGGTTAATGCCTGGAGACTGGATTCTGTGCTGGGAGTGGGGATTTTCTTTGATTAGCTGGGCCTTCTTTTATCTGTGATAAATGTCTATGGGCCATAACTGAACAGGCCATAGTTTTGGGACTCTCTGCTTCAAAATCCCTTGGTGACAGGAGATTCACTAGTATTGGGTGGTGATTTTAATTTCTCTTTTGGGAAAAATGAGGTCTGGGGGCCTCGAGCCCACGCTGATCCCCTGACAGGTTTTTTCACTCAGAAATTGGTGGAAAAATGTTTGCTGGATATTGAGCCTATCAAAATTAGGCCAACCTGGAGAAACAATCGAAGTGGGGACGCAAGGGTGGCAAAAAGGATCGACCGTTTCTTGGTAGCAGAGCAGCTGGTGGATAGATTATTCTTAGTTAGACAGTGGGTGGGCAGTGGGGGACACTCTGATCACTTACCTATCTTTTTTGAAATAAAAAAGGGCCCTATTAATCCCCCAAGCCCTTTAAAATTTAATAAAACCTGGCTTTAGGAAGAGACTTTCAAAACTCTTCTCCTCACTCACTGGAGTCCAATTGCGGAGGAAAATGATAGATCAGTGGCCTTGCAGTTTACTGATAATATTAAAAGGTTAAAAGGTGAGATCAAGGGATGGGCAGCAGACAAGAGAAGGAGAGAAGATGCTGAGCTGAAACAGGTGGAGGTAGACCTTCTGGAGATCTATGAAGGATAAGGAGGAGGGTTTTCTTCACAAGAATCGAAGGAGGCTCTGATATGTTTGGAGGGCAGACGTAACACTCTCTTACTGGAAAGAGAGGAAGCATAGAGGCTCAAAAGCAGAGCTATTTGGCTAGAAAGCGGGGATGATAACACAAAAAAATTTCATGCTTATGCTAGAGGAAGGAAGGTAGCAAATGCCATCTGGAGCTTGCAGGATGAGGAGGGCTTTACTCATGTATCTTTTGAAGATAAGGCTAGATGTGGGGTGAATCATTTTCAGCAACTGTTTAAAGCACCACAACAGGCTACTATTGAAGAAGTCATCAGATTGGCTCAGATGTTTCCTCGCTTTATGGATGAGGCGGGAAACAGGGATCTTATGAAGGAAGTGTCGGAAGAAGAACTCAAGAAGGTTATGGGCAGCTTTCAGAAAGATAAAAGTCCCGGGCCAGATGGCTAGACGATTGATTTCTTCCTGGATCTTTTTTACATTCCGGGGAAGGACCTCTTGCTAGTAATAGAAGACTCTAGGTCTTCTGGTTGGATCCCGGCTAGTTTCAACTCAACCTTTATAGCCCTCATCCCAAAATCCGATAATCCACTTTCTCTTAATGATTTTAGACCTATCTCACTGTGCAACTGTGTCTACAAGATCATTTCAAAAGTAATAGCTTTGAGAGTGAAAGCTATTCTGTCAGAACATATATCGGATGAGCAGTTTGGATTTCTGGAAGGGCGTTAGATACATGAGGCTATTGGGGTAGCTCAGGAAGGCCTCCATAGCATAAAAACTAAGAGACTGAAGGGGGCTATTCTCAAACTTGATCTTTCTAAGGCTTATGACAAAGTTAGCTGGCTCTATTTGAGGTTGCTTCTTACCCATCTAGGTTTTTCCATCAATTTCATAAGATGGATAATGTCTTGCTTAACAACTATTTCTTTTGCTGTGCTGATAAATGGAGCAGCCTCACCATTTTTTCATGTCGAGAGAGGGCTAAGACAGGGTTGTCCCTTGTCTCCGCTTCTCTTTCTTTTGGTAGCAGAAGGTCTTAGTAGAGCGATAAGAGCATCCAAAGCTGAAGGTAGGTTTGCTGGGATCCAGATAGCCCCAAATTCAAAAGTTACTCATCTACTCTTCGTGGATGATGTACTGATCTTTTGCTCGGGCTCTAGAGGAGAAAATAGAGTCCTCCAGGAGATTTTGGATCTCTTCACGAAGGCTACTGGGATGGAGATAAATATAGGCAAATCTTCTCTAACAACTCATCTGTTGAGACCGGAAGAGGAGGCTAAACTTAGTAGGATTTTTCCCTACAATTTAGCAGGACTTGATGAAGGGATAAAGTACCTCGATTTCTCTCTAAAAGAAAATTTGTATCGAAAACAGGAGTGGTTATGGCTGGTTGGGAAGGTAGAGAAGAGACTTTCGGTATGGAGTCATAAGTGGCTTTCAAGAGCAGGAAGATTGGTATTAGTCAAAGCAGTTCTAGAGGCAATTCCGGTTTACTGGATGTCATTATCCTGGATCCCGAAAGGGATTCTTGAAAGGATACGGAGGGTATGCTTCAGGTTCCTTTGGAGTGGCAAAAAGGAAGTTCAGGTAACTCCTTGGGTAAAGTGGAAAAGGATTGTAGTCCCAAAAGGTCTTGGAGGGTGGGGTCTCAAGGACATATTTTTATTTTCAAAAGCCCTAGCAGCCAAAGGAGGATGGAGGCTGGTGAGTTCCAGCAGTTTGTGGACTCGGGTGATCAAACAGAAATATCTCAGAGGAGTAAGCATCACAGACTGGATCAGGAATCCTAGGAAAGTACACACTGGGGGATCGGTTATATGGAAAGCGATTGTAAAATATTTCCACTTGATCAAAAGCAATCTTGCTTGGGATGTAGGCAATGGGGAATAGGTTTAGATTGGTAGGGACCCATGGCTGGGTAGCACCCATCAGCACATCCTTCCAAATGAAGTGGTTGAAGCTTTAGGACAATTTGGGCTAACCACTTTAAATCATCTTGTCGATCCAAGGCCGGATGAACTGTGGAATCAACACTGGAGAAGGGCAAACTCTTTGGGGATGGGAGATAGGGAGACTGCTATATTGGACGTGTATATAAGGGAATTGGGTCGGGAAAATATTTTACTAACGGATCATGAAGATTCTTTGGTTTGGGAGGCAGATCCGGGAGGGGTTTACACACCAAAGGCGGGCTACTTGTGCATCAGTGCAGGAGTAGAGCCCAGGGATGAAGTCTGGTGGTGGACGCCCCTATGGAAGATGAAATGTCTAGCTAAAACAAAATTGTTTATGTGGTGTGTCCTAAACAACAAGGTTCCTACCTGGGATGTACTGCAGAAAAGATCCTTTCAGGGTCCAGGCTGGTGTGTGCTTTGTAAAAGGGATTTGGAATCCATCAGTCACTTATTCCTTTCATGCTCTTTTACGACAGTCGTCTGGAGGGAAGTTTCATTACTGGTCGGCTTCAATTGTCAGTGGGAAGGGGCAGCAGTGGAAGCTACGTGGAAATCCTGGTGGCGGAGGAGAACACAGAAGAAAATTAAGATCCTGCCACTTCTGGTTATTTGGGGGACCTGGCTGGCCCGCAATAAGGCTATTTTTGAGGACATTAACAGCATACCTATTATCGTAGGAGCACTGTCAGTGGGATACTATAAATCCCTCTCGGAACATATAAGGGTGGCAAGGGAACGAAGGAGACTCGATGTTGAACTAGATCGATCATCCCCGTGGGCTTATTTAGACAGGGCAGCTCAAAACAATGTATGTGGAGGAGGTGCAATGCTGTATCTATCGGATTCTCATTACTTTGTTTTATCTATGGGACTCTGGGAGGGCACCAACAATTTCTCAGAACTAATGAGCCTTAAGCTGCTGCTGATGTTTGCCTTAGAAAAGGGATGCAACAACCTGAACTTTTTTGGGAGATTCACTGAATGTAATTAACTGGATCAACGAAACTCAAGAATGCAAACAGTTGAGATTGGCACACATTCTATCTACTATCAGACTTCTTCTCCAGCGTTTTGACTCATTTTCTTGCTGGCATGTATACAGGGAAAATAACAAAGATGTGGACAAAGCTTCCAAGGAAGGGCTCAGGCTGGTAGCAGGTACTTGGACAGTGAAAGAACATTTTGAAGGCAGAACCCAGGAATACTATCACAGGCCTTTTATAGATGTTTTCTGAACACTACTATGCACTTTTTATTTTTGGAACAGCTGATATTTATGCAGAATTATAAACTGTATAGCGATTTCCGACAGCATATTTTTGTATATTTTTTTATACTAAGG
This sequence comes from Pseudotsuga menziesii, assembly GCA_001517045.1. NCBI lineage: Eukaryota > Viridiplantae > Streptophyta > Pinopsida > Pinales > Pinaceae > Pseudotsuga > Pseudotsuga menziesii. Next base: position 448,895 of record LPNX011103058.1, read on the forward strand.
ACAGTTAGATATGCATCAAATGAGTATATGTGTATGTATTAGATGAATTTATTCTTGAAACCTGTCACAGCCTCATGATAGACACTAGAACTTTGGTTTTTTGGATATTCATGAAAAGTGAATCTACAGAATGTAATTTTGATCTCGAAAGATGAATGAAATTACGCTTTTTTTTCTTGGAAAAAAAATGATGATTATTGATGTTTAGTAAAATTAAATTTATTCTATCTCAATTTTAAAAAATATTATTTATTTAAATGTTTTTTTAATTTTATTTTATATTAAATTTTTTTATAAATTACTCTAAAAATAAATGAAAAAATTAAAGATAATATTTTGAAATTATAAATTTAAAATTTAAGTGTACATCAACATTAACATACACAAAACTAAAGTCATGATTATCAAATCCAATAAGGGTATTTATGAAAATTTTGTATATGAAGTAACATATAAATATCTTGGAAGACTTGACCCGTCAAAAGATCAACTAGAACTATAACATTGAGAAGATGATTAATGGAGGGTGGAAATTCTACTTTAGTCTTGAAAATGATCATGAATCCACTAACCTTGTGATGCTGCACAAAAAGAAATTCCTCTTTAAGGGCTGATGCACAATCATGGACTCCTTTAAGGACACTTTAGATGCCACATAATACTGGAATAAACGGAAAACTCTGATTTTAGGTGACAATTAGGGGTACTTCCCTAACTTATTTGAAGATGAAGTAAAAAGAGAAAAGATAGGTAATTGAATCAAATTTCATAATATATAGTATTTGTGCAGAGAAAATGTGTGCAAATGATTATAAAATTAGTTTCCATGAAAGTGGGTTTTCAAATTTTCAGCACATCTTAACATATATGTTTGTGCGGGTGCATCAATATATAAAGTAAATGATGTCCATTTGGGATAAAATCTTGCAGACATATAAAGGACATATGGGCCTAGTGCAACACTATTTATTCGGAATTTTTCATGAATTACTTTTTTTACTATTAATTATTGAAGTCAGAAAATATTGAAATTAAAACCTTATGTGCGGGTGCAACACTTTAGGGGCAAAAATTAATGAAATCCTTGATTTATTAATATAAGATCACAGAGCTTGATCTCGTCTAGTGCACCATATAGTTTTTATGCGAAATGGTGATGGAAATCAAAAGTTATATAACAAACAATCGATGTATGTATTTTCGAAAACTAACGTGTGTCATTTCGAAAAATAATTATAAATAAATAAAACATAGTTTTGAAGGAAAAAATTATATATTCAGAATCGTCATTTCGTACTCTACAATATCGTACATTTTCATAAAAAAATATTGTGTATGTCATATCAAAACATGGGATCTAATCTGAGCATATTGATAGAGTTCTAAAAGACAAGCAATAGCCCTGGTTGATTTGTCCTAGCCAATAGGTTCGGTATTCTGAAGCTTCTTCCAAACCTAATGCCAAACCTTAATCCCGCCAATTATTTAAATTTTCAAATAACGCATATGCGATATAACACATATGCGGTATAGCTTATCCATATCGCATATGCGATATAACGCATATGCGATATGGATAGCTATATTGCATGTGCGTTATATCGCATATGCGTTATGGATTATTCATATCGCATATGCGATACATAGAATTACATTCAGAGCTAATTTATGTGGTATGGCTTCTAGATTCACAATGTCACTAGCTACTTCGAAGTTGTATGGGTGGTGGATTCCCACTATAGATTACTTCATGGATGTTCTTTAATGTTGCTAGCATAATTGAACTAGGTAAATTCTAATGGTGCTATATAGGTAATTTTAAACTAATTTTTTTTTGTCCTAATGCATCATTGTTCACCACCCTCATCCTCATCATCATCACCACCCTCATCCTCATCATCATCATCATCACCCTCATCCTCATCTTCATCATCATCATCATATAGTCATCATCCTCCTCCTCCTCATCATCATCATCATTGTTCATCATCATCATCATCACCATCACCCTCATCAGCTTCATCATCATCATCATTACCCTCATCCTCATCTTCATCATCATCATCATCACCCTCATCCTCATCAGCATCGTCATGGTCATCATCATCATCATCATCATCATCATCATATGTCTTCGTGCCCTCATCCTCATCCTCCTCCTCCTCCTCCTCATCATCCTCATCCTCCTCCTCCTCATCATCAGCATCACCCTCATCCTCATTAACTTCATCATGGTCATCATCGTCATCATCCTCATCCTCATCCTCATCATCATCATCGTCAACCTCATCATCATCATCACCCTCATCCTCATCATCATCATCATCATCTTCATCCTAATCATGATCATCATGGTCATCATCATCATCATCATCATCATCATCACCCTCATCCTCATCACCATCATCATCATCATCATCATCCTCATCATCACCCTCATCATCATCATCATCATACTCATCATCCTCCTCATCATCACCATCATCCTCATCATCATCTTCATCATCACCCTCATCCTCATCCTCATCGTCACCCTCATCATCATTGTTCATCACCCTCATCCTCACCATCATCATCATCTTCATCGATAGCCTCATCCTCATCATCATCATCATATTCATCATCCTCCTCCTCATCACCATCAACCTCATCATCATCTTCATCGTCACCCTCATCCTCATCATCATCATCATCATCCTCATCCTCATCATCATCATCATCATCCTCATCCTCATCATCATCATCATCATCCTCATCATCATTGTTTATCACCCTCATCCTCATCATCATCAACCTCGATCCTCATCATCATCGTTCATCACCCTCATCCTCATCATCATCATCATCATCATCATCATCATCATCATCATCATCATCATCGTCATCATTGTCATCATCATCATGGTCATCATCATCACCATTGTCATCCTCAACATCATCAGCATCCTCATCCTCATCATCATCATAATCCTCATCCTCATCATCATCTTCATCGACACTCTCATCCTCATCATCATCATCGTTCATCACCCTCATCCTCATCAGCTTCATCATGGTCATCATCATCATCATCAACCTCGATCCTCATCATCATCGTTCATCACCCTCATCCTCATCAGCTTCATCATGGTCATCATCATCATCATCAACCTCGATCCTCATCATCATCGTTCATCACCCTCATCCTCATCAGCTTCATCATGGTCATCATCATCATCATCAACCTCGATCCTCATCATCATCGTTCATCACCCTCATCCTCATCAGCTTCATCATGGTCATCATCATCACCATGGTCAGATCATCTTCATCGACAGCCTCATCCTCAACATCATCAACATCCTCATCATCATCATCATCATAATCATCATCCTCATCATCACCACGTTCATCACCCTCATCATCATCATCATCATCAGATGCATCATTGTCATCATCATCATGGTCATCATCTTCATCGACACCCTCATCCTCAACATCATAATCATTGTCATCATCATCATCATGGTCATCATGGTCATCATCATCATCATGGTCATCGTCATCATGGTCATCATCATCATCATGGGCATCATGGTCATCATCGTCATCATGGTCATCATCATGGTCATCATCATCCTCATCACCCTCATAATCCTCATCCTCATCACCCTCACAATCATCATTGTTCATCACCCTCATCCTCATCATCATCATCATGGTCATCATGATCATCATCATGGTCATCATCATCTTCATCAACACCCTCATCCTCAACATCATCATCATCATCATGGTCATCATGGTCATCATCATCATCATGGTCATCGTCATCATGGTCATCATCATGGTCATCATCATCCTCATCACCCTCATCACCCTCAGAATCATCATTGTTCATCACCCTCATCCTCATCATCATCATCATGGTCATCATCATCATCATCATCATCATCATCATGGTCATCATCATCTTCATCGACACCCTCATCCTCAACATCATCATCATTGTCATCATCATCATCATGGTCATCATGGTCATCATCATCATCATGGTCATCATCATCATCATGGTCATCATGGTCATCATCATCATCATGGTCATTGTCATCACGGTCATCATCATCCTCATCACCCTCATAATCCTCATCCTCATCACCCTCACAATCATCATTGTTCATCACCCTCATCCTCATCATCATCATCATCATCATCATGGTCATCATCATCTTCATCGACACCCTCATCCTCAACATCATCATCATTGTCATCATCACCATTGTCATCATCATCATCATGGTCATCATGGTCATCATCATCATCATGGTCATCGTCATCATGGTCATCATTATCATCATGGTCATCATCATCATGGTCATCATCATGGTCATCATCATCCTCATCACCGTCATAATCCTCATCCTCATCACCCTCACAATCATCATCGTTCATCACCCTCATCCTCATCATCATCATCATGGTCATCATCATCATCATCATCATCATCTTCATCGACACCCTCATCCTCAACATCATCATCATTGTCATCATCATCATCATGGTCATCATGGTCATCATCATCATCATGGTCATCGTCATCATGGTCATCATCATAATCATGGTCATCATACTCATCATCATCATCATGATGACCATGATCATCATGGTCATCATCATCCTCATCACCCTCATAGTCCTCATCCTCATCACCCTCACAATCATCATCATTCATCACCCTCATCCTCATCATCATCATCATGGTCATCATCATCATCATCATCATCATCATGGCCATCATCATCTTCATCGACACGCTCATCCTCAACATCATCATCATTGTCATCTTTATCATTGTCATCATCATCATCATGGTCATCATGGTCATCATCATCATCATGGTCATCGTCATCATGGTCATCATCATCATCATGGTCATCATACTCATCATCATCATCATCATGGTCATCGTCATCATGGTCATCATCATCCTCATCACCCTCATAGTCCTCATCCTCATCACCCTCACAATCATCATCGTTCATCACCCTCACCCTCATCATCATCATGATGGTTATCATCATCATCATCATCATCATCATCTTCATCGACACCCTCATCCTCAACATCATCATCATTGTCATCATTATCATTGTCATCATCATCATCATGGTCATCATCATCATCATGGTCATCGTCATCATGGTCATCATCATCATCATGGTCATCATACTCATCATCATCATCATCATGGTCATCGCCATCATGGTCATCATCATCCTCATCACCCTCACAATCATCATCATTCATCACCCTCATCCTCATCATCATCATCATGGTCATCATCATCATCATCATCATCATCATCATCATCCTCATCCTCATCATCATTGCCATCCTCCTCCTCACCATCACCATCATTGTTCACCATCCTCGTCATCATCATCATAATCATCCTCATCATCACCGACATTGTTCACCATCCTCATCATCATCATCATCATCATCATCATCATCATCACCCTCATCCTCATCATCATCATCATAGTCATCATCCTCCTCACCATCACCATCATTGTTCACCATCATCTTCATCATCACCATCATCCTCATCATCATCACCATCCTCATCATCATCATCATCATCACCATCCTCGTCATCGTCATCATCATCGTCATCATCATCATCACCCTCATCTTCATCATCATCATCACCCTCCTCCTCCTCCTCCTCCTCCTCCTCCTCCTCATCCTCATCATCTTCATTGACACCCTCATCCTCAACATCATCAACATCCTCATCCTCATCATCATCATCATCATAATCCTCATTCTCATCCTCATCATCATCACCACCCTCATCCTCATCATCATCATCATGGTCATCATCATCATCATCATCCTCATCATCATCATCATTGTCATCATCCTCCTCATCATCACCATCATTGTTCACCATCATCTTCATCATTGTCATCATCCTCATCATCATCACCATCCTCGTCCTCATCATCATCATCATCATCATCCTCGTCATCATCATCATCATCATCATCCCTCATCCTCATCATCACCATCACCCTCATCCTCATCATCAGATCATCATAGTCATCATCCTCCTCATCATCACCATCACCCTCATCCTCATCATCAGATCATCATAGTCATCATCCTCCTCATCATCACCATCATTGTTCACCATCATCTTCATCGTCACCATCATCCTCATCATCATCATCGTCACCACCACCCTCATCCTCATCATCACCATCACCCTCATCCTCATCATCATCATCATAGTCATCATCCTCCTCATCATCACCATCACCCTCATCCTCATCATCATCATCTTGCTAACAACTGAATGTTTAGTTTCTGAGATAATGAAATCTATTGATCTGAACAAAGAATAAGTATTCAAGAAAGTTCTTCATATCCAATTAATATTTTAATGAAACAAAAACAAAGAATAAGACTTGCAACCACTTAGTATAAGAAAGTTCTTCATGTCCACTTACTATTTTAACTAAACAAAAACATTAAGGTTATTTTAAGCCAATAAACCAATAGATTCCATGGTTGTTTGTCTTAAAGTTCACTTTTAATTATGTGTAGGGACTTGTTTGATATTTATTTTGATTCCAGTTATTTTATTTTCAAATAACTATTTGATTATGTATATGTGCATGTATGTTTATGCATAATATGCATACAAAACTATATAAGTGTATATTTCCATGAATGTATGGATCATATT
>LPNX011103078.1:37727-73678 GCA_001517045.1 Pseudotsuga menziesii
TTTGTTTTGAAATAAGGAAAAGAAGAATGCCATTTAAGCAAGTATGATGAAATCTGGCTATGGCATAGGAGACTCAAGACACCTAAAGTTTGATCACATAATCAAGCTTAGAAACAATGCAGCAGTAAAATAGCTTCCAAATTATCAAATCCATATGATTATGTATGTAAATCTTGTCAAATGGGAAAGCTGCCTTGCACTTAGTTTAAATCTAATAATTTCACATCAATAGACAAGCCTCTTTAGTTAGTGCATTTGGATTTGTGTGGACCATCAAAGAAGGAAGGCACATGAAGAGAAATATATTTTATGATGGTCTTTTACTTTAGACTCACATGGGTTTCCTTTCTGAAGGAAAAATCTGAAGCATTTGAAAAGTTCAAAGTATTTAAGGCTCTAACTGAGAATCAAACAAGTAAAAGACTAAAGGCAGTAAGGTCTGATAGAGGAGGAGAATTTAGCTTAGAAGAATTCAAATAGTTTTGCAATAAGCATGGAATAAAAAGAGAGTATACTATCCTAGGGACTCCACAACAGAATGGAGTAGTTGAGAGACATAATGGATTGGTTCAGCAGATGGCGAGATCAATGACGAATAAAAAAAATTGCTTGGACATATTGGGTAGAGGCAATTCACACAACCATCCATATTCTTAACATATCTCATCTAAGGCCAAACAATGATAAGAATCCTTATGAAATGTGGTTTGGAAGACTTGATTCTATTAAACATTTTAAAGTCTTTCGAAGTAAATGCTATATTAAAAATAACGATGAACATCTTGGAAAATATATATTTTTTGAACATAAACTGGAAAGTAGTATATATTAAAAGGGTTGTGCACAACCATTCAGTACAAAGCTATAGCAACTGAAAGAAGAAAATAAGAAAAGAGTATCTGCAACTATGGCAGGCCAAAAAGAGATCCTTCTAATGACGATATGGTAATTGCTACTATGGATTATAACATAAGTAGTATTGATTCGAACAAACTGTTGATTTAGGACTACACAAAAAACATTTACTAGAGGGAGGAGTTCATTTGGGTTTGCCTAGGAACCCCACAGGATGGGTGACAGAAAATTCGTCCATTTTCTGAGCAACTTCTCCCTGATTGTCTTGACAATGGCTACACTGATTCATCTACACTAGTTTCTGAAGGTCTTCCTGAATGCGGTCCACTGTGCCCATCAAATCTCTAAGATCCCTGTCATGGTCGTCAATGCGAGAATCATGCCAGCTTGTTTGGTAAGAAATGCGATGCACATCTACAACCAGTTTCTTGATGTTGGACGCCATCTCCCTATTGTCCATAATTCCCACTTCTACTAAGTATGAAAGTATTCTAATGTTTTTTCTTAGGTCGTCAAGACCTTCCTTTACACTGCACTGACCCATGCCCGATCCTCTGTGCTCCATGCCACTGAACTGGGAGGAAATGCTGTCACAGGGGTCTCTTAGAATCACCACAATGGGAGATGCACGAGGCTAGTCAAAAAAATATTCAAGAAACAACCAGGAGAAGGCCACTACTGCTGGAATTGCAGCCTCAGAACTCACTGATAGGGTGGAGAAAGAGCTAAAAATCTCCGCTAAAATGCCCAAAGGGTCCATAAGTAAACATAGTGACACAGGGGAGGCCGTGAAAGATAACAGGTCGACTAAAAACTGAGGGGGAATCGACATAGGAGATGGGATTGTAGCACTAGAATGGGGGAGATCTGCACCAACAAAGGAGAATGACATATGCAATGGATGGAGGAGGAGGGTATTCAAATCCCAGCGGGTTCCCATAGCTCACGTGGAGGGGATGATGAAGGAGGTAGAGAAGGACGGGCATTGAAAGAAGGAGAGGATAGGAGTCATGAGGGAGGGCGGGTAAATAAGGAGGGAAGGAACGGGAATCCACATGTCCAGGAGGTGGCTACATGGGCTACTAAGGAGGGGCACAAGGGCCAACATGATGGGACAGGTGAGCGCCAATGAGGGTAGGGGGATAAGGTTTAGAAAGAAATTAGGGGATGAATTTATAAGCAACATAAAAACTATTGAAAGATATGGAGCCTTGGGGGAGAGAGGCACCTTTGTTGGCTAAATGATCGGAAATAATGTTATTTGATCTTAGAATGTGGAAGAAGGAGGTGCCGGGGGGAGAGATAAGTGAGAGATCCTGTTGTAGTAATTCCTACAGTTTATGGAGCCAACTGAATAACCTGACCACATATTCAGGATAACATGGCGTGAGTCCCCAAAGACAATAAGGCTCGAGGTGGTTCCCCGATCTACCATTTCTAGGCCTTGAAGTAGCGCCAACCATTTGGCCTCATTGTTGGTCTTATGTCCCAAACCCCAAGAAAAATTATTTACTGTTTGTCCTCTAGGGTCAAGGATGACCCCTCCCACACCTGCCTCCCCTTCTTGTAAAATATGATGCTAGGGCCGATGAAGGTATTTTCCTAGGATATTCCACAAATAGTAAAGGATACATATGCTATAATAAAAGATTCCATAAATTGGTTGAATGCATTGACATTAAAATAGATGAAGGAATTCCTATGAATGATAGTTATATAAGAAGCATTGAATCAAATACAGAGGATAGCGTTGAAATTGAGGAAGAATAGGTCCAAGAATCAGAAAAGGAAGATTCAGATTCAGATGATGAAAGTACGAATATTCAGGTGGAGTAAAAAAAACAGACAAAAACAAAAGAAACTTCCATAATTGTTAAAAATAATCATCCTAAAAATCAGATAGTTAGTGACAAGGATAAAGGAGTTCATACAAGAAGGAAATTGATTAAAGCTTTAGAACAATGTCATGTCACTTTTCTATCTATGATTGAACCTAATAATTTTGAATAATCCAATGAGGATGAAGACTAGATTAGAGCCATGAATGAAGAACTTGATCAAATTGAGAAGAATAATACTTGGGAATTTGTTTCCTAGACCTGCAGATAAAAATATAATAGGATCCAAATGGGTGTTCAAAGATAAGATGAATGAACAAGGACAAATTGTGAGGAATAAAGACTGATTGGCCTGTAAGGGGTATGCACAAGTTGAGGGGCAATATTTTGATGAAACCTTTGCACCAGTGTAAAGATTGGAAGTCATCAGATTGTTTCTTTCCTATGCCAGTCATAAGAACTTCAAAGTGTATCCGATGGATGTTAAGTCAATATTTCTCAATGGATATCTAGAAGAATAAGTATATTTGGAGAAACATGAAGGATGCCAACCGACAGACAATCCTGACTATGTCTGTAAACTGAAGAAGGAGCTATATGGATTGAAACAATCACATAGAGCCTGGTATTATAGATTGGATAAGTATCTACAACACAAAGGATTTAAGAAAGGTACTGTTGATAGTAATTTTGTACATCAAATATGAAGGTGATGACTTATTAGTTGTTTTGGTTTATGTGGATGACATTATGTTTTGATGTCCTAATGATTCTTTTGTTAAGTGGCTTGCTAATGTCATGCAATTTGAGTTTGATATGTCAATGATAGGATAATTTTCATTCTTCCTTGGTCTCCACATTATTCATATTTATGAAGGATTATTTCTCTCCCAAGAGAAGTATTTGAAGGAGATGTTGAAGAGATTTCAGATGGAAGATTATTCATCTGTTAGTACACCTATGGTTGTTGGCTGTAAGATTAGCAAGGATGATCCCTCACTTGATGTTGATCAAAGAACATATTGATCAATGATAGGTAGTATTTTGTACATCACAACATCTCGTCCAGATATAATGCAATTTGTTGGAATGGTAGGTAGATTTTAGTCTGCTCCTAAGCAAATCCATTTGGTGGATGTTAAGAGGATATTCAAATATTTGAAAGGAACACTGACTTATGGTCTCTGGTATCCTAGAAATCATAATATTTAGTTAACCGCATATTCAGATGCTGACTGGGAAAATTGTTTGGATGAAAGAAAGAGCATAAGTGGAGGCACATTCTTCTTGGGTGATTCTTTAGTTGCACAATTGAGTAGGAGGAAATGCTCGATATATTTATCTACTACAGAAGATGAATACATTGTTGCTGTCACCTGCTGTACACAAGTACTATGGATGATCCAGACACTAGCAGATTTGGATGTAAAATATGCTGATCCCATTCCTCTCCATTGTGATAACACTAGTGCCATTAGTGTTTCCAAGAATCCCAGTCCTTCATTCCAATACTAAGAACATACCAATTAAGTATCACTTCTTAAGGGAGCAGGTCACACACATAGTGGTTCAATTGAATTTCATTCCTTCTACAGAACATATTGCTGATATCTTTACTAAACCTTTACCAAAGACATAGTTTGAGTACCTACGCCAAAAGCTGGGTATCATATCTTATTTCGAATAACTTGTTCACTTTTATAGGGGGAAGTTGTGTTACAGAGTCTTCTTTGAAATTGATTTCAAAGGGGGAGAATTTTTTGTTGCTACATATGATAAGCAGTCGGTGATTACAAGTGCACCATGCATCCAAAATTTGAAGGTTGCCATCAATTCCAGAGGGGGAGATTGTTGGCATTATGATAGGTATTGCGATCATATGGAAATATATCATATTGTGATATGGTTTTCATTTATGGAAACACATAAGTTACAATCATATGATCCAACAACAAGGAGTACAGATAAGCAGAGATCAGAGTGAAATCAGGCTTTCCGCTCATGTATGCAAGCAAACTAGTTCCCCTAAGGAAGCAAACTATGACTCAACCTGGATGAATACCTTTAATATCGAAAATCAAGAAGTTGAGACATGATTTCCATTCAATTCATTTGACATATATTGGACGATCCATAGAGTAAATTCAATTCATTTGACAAATATTGGACGAACCAAATTAAAGGAGGAAAGATGGATTGATGGTTGGAAAGGATTCACGAAGTGAACCTGTACGAGAGATAAGCAATCTGAAAAAGAAAAGTGAAGGTCCACAAATTTAAGGTGAGATATTCATTTGATTGCAAATTGAAGGTCAGGAAGGAGCTCGCAATAAATCGATGACTCTCAGAAATTGGGGAAGGAAATTGCAGAAGCCCATTTCGGGAAAAGTTGAAGGCACATCTGCAATCCACAACCTGACTGTGGAAAGAGAATTACGGAAGGAAAATTGCGGAAGCCCATTTTTGGGAAAAGAGGGAAGGTGGATCCTCAATCCGATTGTAGAAAGGACCATTGCAGCTGCATGATTGTGAAATTCATTTTTTGGGAAAATTGGAAATTGCATACTTGCAACCCACAATTTGCAACCATGGAAAGGAGCTTGCAGAAGAGGATCTTGCAGAAAGATTGAGTTGCAGAAAGACTAAGGTTGCGGAAGCAAGCTTGCAGAAAGATGTATTATGGAAAGATAGGCCGTGGGACTTAAGTTGCGAAAAATCAATTATGTAAATTTAATTGTGGAATTTGAAGGACCCCCAGAATACAAAGGAAATCCGGTTCAAGCAATTATGAATTCAAGAACCTGGTGGAAAATAGTTAAAGAAGTTTAGAATACTTATATATTGGGTTCCTTTCCTACCATGATTCATTGAACAATTTTTTTGATCAATTATGAAACTAAAAGTTAGGCATACAAACAGGAGAAGGGAATAAATATTAGCAAGCATAAAACAAGGAGAAGAGAAATGCGTGACATGCGCTGAAATGGGGAGACTATGCAGAACAGAGACAGTGAAGGGAGCCATGTTTGAATGAGCAGAAGTAGAAGCAGATCAAAGAGTGTAAAAAAGTTGGTAAGCATTAGCTATATCTGGTTTTCAGCATATTGTACTGAACAAAGTTTAAATCCATGGAATAAGTGTGGTAGGGTGGTGCTAGGGAAGACTTGTAGTCTTCTTTGTGCAAGTTGGATCTTGTACAAGTATAATGGGTGCTAGAAAATGAGGAGAGTTGGTTCTCTCCACAAGTTGCTGCTTGTAAAACAGACGTTGTAGCCTCACTTGAGTTGGTGCTCAAATAAAGTTGATTTATAATAAAATAATTTTCTTCTAATGAGTTTCCTCATGGATATCTGTCACTCTCCCCATCATATGTGTGCTTGATAACAATTACCTCTGTTTTATATTTGCTGCATTATCATTAATGTAAATCTGTGAACAGTAATAAAGTTTTAAAAGGTCAGAAATTGTTTAAGCTTAGGAATAACTGATTCAACCCCCCCCTTCTTAGTTATTCGAATAATCTCAACAATGTTCTTATGGGAATATCCATCTAGTATGACGGTTATGCTTAGATCAAGTGTCCTCACTGGATATTGGGGGATAAGAATACCGACAAAGCATTCCCAGGAGTGAATCCAAATAGAATATTGGTTGTACATCTTACGCCCATGTGCCAAGGAAGAAGAAGATGAAGATGATAGCCTTCAATATATATAGAAAGTATCACATGGAGTGTGATAGTGAGGAGTAGGAGGATCAGAAGGATGATTATCCCTCTAGTACAGTATCATCCTTTTAACTATTAGAAGGAGGAAACATACTAACAAATTTTGAAGGATGCCATGATTAGTCCATCATGATGTGTGTAGATAGTGTCGATACCTGAGGGGAATTTAGTGGTGAATTCAAAATGGATCTATAATATCAAGCATGTAGTCCAAATTGACATTCCAGAGGGCACATTATATAGGCTATGGAGTTATGTAGTTCGCAGGATCTAAGAGAGTCTTGGATGGTATTAAGTGTTTCTCCATAGGCCCACTTTATGGGAGGAGACAGAAATGCATACACAAGGGAAAATAGTATTCCATTATCTTGAGTCATATGGTATGGGGATATTGGACAAAGTAGGAGAAATTTGTCAAGATGTAAAGGTAGCAGGATACTTAGGTGTAGAGGGAGTAGGAATATTCCACATAGAGGGAGTAGCTACAACGCAACTTGTTGATGATAAAAGACTTTATATGGATTCAAGAAAACACCCAGGTCTTGGTATGCCAATATTGATATATACTTGACAAGATTGGGCTTCACCAAGAGTGATGTAGATTCCAACCTTTACTACAAGGTTGTTGATGGTGATCCAATGCAATTGGCATTGTATGTTGATGGTATGTAGGCTTATGAGAGTAGAGAGGCTCATAGATGAGTGCAAGAGGGAGTTGGAATCTAAGTTAGAGATGAAGGATCTTGGCTTGATCCATTACTTCTCAAGATTAGTGGCGTGGAAAAGAACAAATGAGATATTCCTCAGTCAAGGGAAGCAAACAGATAATATCTTGAGTAGATTCAGTATGATGGACTGCAAGTCCATGGATACACCTATCGAGATAAATATGAATAATTTGAGTGATTCCATTTTAAATTTAGATTTGGATGGATGTTGACTAGATCCTTGATGTACCTGGTTAACACCAGGCCATATATTTCCTTTGTAGTGAACAACCTGAGCCATCAAATGATTGAGTCGAGGTATGTACATTGTGTGTTAACAAAGAATGTGATGAGGTACCTACATGGTACAATTGGACATGATTTTAGATATGTATTAGGTGGTGAAGTGAGGCTGCAGGGTTATGCATATTATGAATGGTCCGAGAGTGCAGTGGACATAAAGAGAACCTCATGGTGTTTCTTTAGCTTGGTATCATCCATTATATCTTGTTTTATCAAGAATAAGACTTCTATCACACTCAATACAACAAAAGAAGAGTATTATGCAACAAATGTTGCAAGTCATTAAGTAGTGTGGATTTGGAAGCTTCTTGCAGTATTATTTGGTCAGGATCTAGAGATTCCCTTGATACACTATGAAAATCAAAGTTTTGTGAAGATTTCAGAAAATACAGTGTTTCATGATGGGTGGAAGCATATTGAGATCAAATACCACTTCATTCAAGACATGGTGCATAACAGAGCAATGAAGCTCCAATACATATCCACGTAAGAGAAGATAACTGACATTCTCACCAAGCTTATTGTTATAGCTCAAAATGACACATCTCTTCCTGTGACCACTTTCCCATGATTTCGTCGCATGTCGACACTTCCATGACGACACTTCATGAAAGTTACTGAAAAAAAACCTAACTTGGAGGACCCATATCTGGAGTTCTATAACTCCATTAGACCTCATCTCTACACTGTTGGAAATATATTTTAGTCAGCTAAAACTTTCTAGAAGACACCAAAGTCTAAAAATGCCCAGAAGTACCCTAAAAATGAGCTTTTAGGATGTATATGTGAGTTTCCTTAAGGAAACCCGCACATGGTACGCGACTTGATATATATAATACTCACGTATGCCCTAAATATGTGACTATTTGCATTGCAACCTGTGTATACCTAATGCATATGTGACTGACGTCTCTGCAACCCAAGTATTCATGTCAAAAATGCGTTTTTCGAAGTTTGGGTAGTTTGGTTAGTTATGCAACTGACTCCTTCAGTTGTAACTAATTTGTCTTCGAACCTATCTCTTCAGAAACATATAAATAGAGGTAGGGAGGTTCATGAGAGGGGGACTTGAAATTTTGCATTGTCATGCTGGAGGAATTGGGACTCTCTCTGCCCACACCTTTTCCCTAGAAGCATTCTTCTTGTGTTGCAGTGCTTGGAGGATGAGTTCCTTGGAGAAGAGAAGCAGCAGAAACAGACCAAGGTTTCGTGAGGTGCCCAAATTGAAGAGAAGGTATATTTATACTTCATTTAATGATTAATAAATATGTGATGTCCTTCTGCTTCCCAAATCATTGTTCAATGTGTGATTGAATATCTATTTATGATAATATGACGATGTTAGTCAGATCATTAATTCATGTTTATTTGATTATCATTGCTTTATATGTAGTCATAATGGTTTGAGGAAGCTATAATTCATTTTGCAAGTCTCTTGGAGCAAGAGGAGCAAGGAGAGGATTGAAGGGTTGCTTGGATCAACCTTCATTTCAATAAGGTATGAACCATTCTAATCTCTGAACTTGCTTGTATATAATTGCAGAACTATTTGCATCTCTCTTTCAACCCCAGTATGTTGATGGCCTCTTAAACCCTAGCCATAGGAAACTTTTCTTTACAACAGAACTGGCGACTCCGCTGGGGAGAGCCTTATTTTTTTAGGGTTTATCTATTTTTATTTCAGTATTTTGCAAGGTTTCAGGTTCTTCTTACAAGTTAGGAACACCTTTTGAGTCTGTTGGAACACCTTTCCTACCTTCCTAGGTCAGTTTTGACCCTTTTTGTGCCTTTTGTCATCCATACACGACTTTCATGCTAAACAGTCACGTGACTATGTTGTATACGCGACTTGCATTACCTGCAACCCATGTGTCATACACGACCTACCTTAAGAGAACCCGCGTATGCACCTAAATTTGTCTTCTTTCATCTTTTTTTAGGGTATTTGGGTGTTTTGAGGGATGTTTGTAGGGTCTTCAAGGGTCCTCTGCATGTGCATGAATCCTGAGAGGTTGTTTTATCTCTGTTAGGTGATCTTTGTCTATCGTTTAAGTCTCTTTCAATTCTTTGAACTTGTTTTTGCTGCCTTCCCCCCCACCTCCTTCTTTGGCTTGACCTTGTTGGACAAGGTACTGAGTAGCCTCTGTTTGTAGGTTTAGATTGATACTTGGGAATTCTTGACCTTTGTTTATGTTAATCTCTTCATTCCAAATTTGTTGGCTTGTTTACTTTTGTGAGCCTTACTTCTAAGAGAGATTATATCCAACTTTAGGCAAACCTAGGGTTTGTTTGTGGGGTGTAGAGTAGTTGTCTATTTTATTTGCTTACAGTACTTGCTTGCATTAGTTGATAGGCTGTTTTTTCTTTTGCATTTATAAAAGAAAAAGAAAAAAACACATGTTTGATTTATATGCATGTAGATTAGTATTTTGGTCTAGATTGTATGGAATATCATTGTTTTTGAAAAAAAAGAAAAGAATTTGTTCTTTTGTGGCTTTCAAGTTTCTATTTGAAAAAGAAAAAGAGAATAGTTTTTTCTTTTTGCATTTCATTTCTATTTGCTTAGTCATTTTGTTTCAACTTTGAGTCAAAACACCACATAAGTTTCACGCCAATTACCCTTTGAATAAAAACAACCCTTAAAATAAACAATATAATTAAATAATTATTAGTAAGTTTTATTTTATAGGGTCATACACTAACTAGCTCAGGCTAGACTTGTGGATTAGGGAGTTTTAACTCTCCACAAGTATTAAATTTCATACGTAGTTGGCCAATCACTAGGTAAATCCTCTTCTATGTTGATTGTATATGGGAAGCTCCTCTCAAATGGGAGTTAAGCACGAGGTTGTGTGGAGGCTTGGACTGAGGAGATAACCCTCCAATTCCTTGTCAAAGCGTAGACCAAAGTTTTTGCACATCTGGGGATTCTGTCTTAGACAAGGTTTCAGGATTTGCTACCCTGCCCATGCATACAAACCAGGATTACGACTGTCCCCCCAGACTGTCAATATAGTTTAGGTATCCTTTAGTCTCTTTGACATCTAAGGTTCATTCAGAGGTACACCGGAAGGCTATTTCTGGTTGACCTTGGACAGGATTGGAAGGTAACCCCAGTAGAAGGTGTGGGAGGGAGGTGGGTTATTCCTCTGCTTGTGCCTAAGAACATATATAGGGATTTCAAGCAACTGTCTATCAAATTTATTCTGGAAAGCATATCTTATACCTGTTTGTCTGTTTGGATTTAGGAATTTTTTAGTGAGTGCTCTGTGGTTTGTCTGTACTTAGTTTGCCTTCAGGTGTATGCTTTGTACTTTTGGTTTTCTGTCAACCTCAAAATTTGTCTCCTTGTTTGAAACTATGGCCAACACCCCTTTGAACACCAACCAAGAGATCCCCATGCTGAAAACTCCTTGTACTATTCCTCTCACAGGGAACGTTGGTGTTCCTTTGATGGCCACCTTGAATCCACCTAGATTCACCCTAGGGATACCAGTGTGGTTGTTTTCCACTCCAACTATCTTGAATTCCCCCGATGCTTCGCAAGTAAGTTCCTTATATCATGGGCATCAAAATACTACTCCCCCTTCACCTGTAGTTGATTCTCCTCCTCCTCCTACCTCATGTGGTGAAAGTACTGATACTAGTAACCGACCATTTAAAAGGAGTAAAAGAAGGAGGAATAGGAAGAAGGCACATAAGCAAGGGGGCACCTGTTAAACGTCTGCAATTAAAGTTGAAACTCACCACCCAGCCTCTGCAGTTCATGCTGGGGGCACCTATCCAACCTCTGCAGGTCATATTGGATCTAAGCACTCAACCCTTGCAAGTCAAGTTGATCTTCACCATCCAGCCTCTGTTCATCATGCCGGTGGGATCCTTCCAACCTTTCCAGGTCACGTTGGATCCAGTCACTCAGACTCCGTAGTTCATGTTGAGGGAAACCGTTCAACCTCTGATGTTCAAGTTGAACCTCCCCATCCAACCTCTACAAGTCATGTCGGATCCATCCACCCAGCCTCTGAAGTTCATACTGGGGGCACACACTCAACTGCTGCAAAGCATGTTGATCCTAACCATTCAACATCTGTTGTTCATATTGGTGGTTCTCATCCAACCTCTGTAGGTCATGTTGGACCTAGTCTCTTAGCATTTGTAGGTCATGTTGGGGGAATTTTTTCAGCCTTTGTGGTTCATGCTGAAGACAACCTGTTAGCCACTGTGAGTCATGTTGACACTGTTGAAAAGACTAGCTGTTAAAAACATAAGCCCAAGTTTCCTTGTAATCTTTGTGAGGGAGACCACCTTACTTATAAATGCCCTTCTATCTCGGAGGTGCGAATAGTTTGGTTTCATGGTCATCTCGTTTTTGAACATTCTGAAATTTTTCAACAACCAACCTCTCTTAGTCAAGTTGGACCCAGTCACCTAACTTTTGATGGTCATGTTGGGGGAAAAATATCAGCCTCTGTAGGTCATGTTGAGAGCAAACAGTCATCCATTGCTATTCATGTTGACACCGTTGAGAAAACTAGTCATTTGAAGTGCAAACTTAAGTTCCCTTGTAATCTATGCGAGGGATATCATCTTACTCACCAATGCCCTACTATCGCAGAGGTGCGAAGAGTGTGGTTTGAGACTCAAGAATTTCCTTCTCCTGAACAACCTATAGTTTCTCAAAAACCTACTGAACCTTTGGTTGATCAAGTGGTCAAACCAATCTCATCTTTGGTCGATCCCACTCTTCTTTCGAAGAGTGATCCTTATGTGAATGAACCAATGTCACCTTTGGTCAATACCACTCTCCCTTCGGAGAGTGACTTTCATGACGCAGTTGAATTGATTTCAATATCGATCAATCCCACTCTTCCTTTGGAGAGTGAAGTGTCTGCTAGTCACATTTTCTTCACTGTCAGTTCAGAACTTACTGAACAAGGGGGAATTGAAATTGCTTTGGATGAACCCCCACCAAGCTCTCAGATTGCTTCGTTTGATTGGCTTAGCCTAGTTGAGCCATGCCTTCCTTTTGATGCACCTTTCTAGATAAAGGTTAAAGTTGAACCATACACAATTGCTTGTTGTATTGTTGATGAAGGAGCCTCAGTTAGTATCTTATCTGCTCGCGCTTGGCGAGGCATGGGATCTCCCAACCTTGTGTCGACTACTAGTCAGTTACTGACATTTGATAGAAGAACTTGTATAGCCTTGGGAATTCTTGCTCAAACGCCTGTTACTTTGGGTGGGAATACCGTCTTAGTTGACTTCATGGTGATAGAAGACCCCTTAGACTTCAATATGCTCCTTGGACGCGATTATGTCTTTGCCATGAAATCTGTGGTGTCAACATTCTTTCGTGTGACGTACTTTAATCATGGTGAAGAAATTGTCACTATCGATCAGTTGGATTTTCTTGATCCGTCTCCTGACTTAACTAGAGATCAAGTTTTTCCTTTATTGATTCCCAGTGTTTCTATAGACACTACCCCACCATGGGTGAGCTATGTGGCCTCATGTCATTTGTGTTCAATTGCTACTAAGAAGCAGCCTCTGGTTTCATGCTTACCTTCTCGAGACTTGGTCCTAATAGTTAACCAGGTGAGTTATCCTATACAGACTATGGAGCCTGTTCTCCACTCTGTCGATCCATTTGAAAGTTTAGACATGTGTCCTATCTCAGATGATCTCCTTCCTTCGGATGAAGTCTTCCTATAGTCTTTGATACAATCTGACCTTCTTTTGGATGTTGGTTCAGTTGTGACCAAGTCTAACCCTAATTTTCCTAGTAAGCATGGCATTTCTTTTTATGTTGGTATTGTTGAGTCTTTTGACTCTTCCTTTGAACAACAAGTCAGTGATCCTGATGAGTTTGATTATTCTTATGAATTTTTCAACTCCTGTGATACTGAGTTTGTTCCTGCATACTCTATCTCCCCTGTTGGTTTTTTCTCTCCTTCTAAGGTTGATCTTACTGATTATAAACCATCAAGACTTGGTGCTATAGAATATTCTTTGGTTTATTTTGCCATAACTTCACCTTTTGTATAAGATAGCAAAGTCACATGTGCTTCTGCCAAAGTGACCTGCATCGGATCTTTTCTTATGAATATGATTCTGATGTTGTTGTTTCTTGGAGATAGGATTTGTAGTTGGATTCACATCTATTTACTGGCCTCATCTTGTTTTTCAAGTTGTAACTGTTATAATAATCAACCCATAGTTACCTACCTTAGAAATTAATTAAATCATTTTTGTCTTATTACCTAGTCTCCTAGATTCCACTCTATGCTAGTTGCCTTCTACATGACTTAGAAGTCAACACTTGATAAAATTGAGTCATGGAGCGCTTGGGAAACCTCCTGGAAACCATATTTAGCATGTTTGATTTATTCCAGATCCTCCAAAGCGCATATCTGCTTTTTCTGAAAAGCTGCCTGTTTTATTGAGAATTAAGGCAAAAGGAAAAGCTAGACTAGGTGTAGTTGACTTGTTTTTTGCCCACATCATCCTCGCTCCTTTTATCCTAATAAAAGAATGTATGATTTGTCTTTCCATCCCTCATTATATTTCCTACTTGAATTAGCCAATTCGTGAGCATCTTAGTGGATTTGGAAACTGCTTTATGCACCTATGGGGGATTTGACTAGATTTAGTAAGCCTACTTTTTGACCGTTTCGAATGAAATCCATATGCATTCGAATACATCATGTAATTATATATTTAAGTAGCATATTACTTCACAAGGTTGGATATTTTACACTTATTCAATACGGATTAGTGTTATGCTCCAATTTTAGTCTCCTTCGATGTTAATTTTGCATGTTTGATTAGAAATTTTGTGAGTGTAATTGTTCTATCTCTTGAGTTCAATTTCCACATGGTATCAGAGCCTTTGTATATTGATTTATATCCTTCCATATTTCTATTTCAGGTTTGACATCTTGGCTGGGAGCATATTCTGCTGATTGAAGGGCATAGTTTCTAAGCTATGGACCAATCTCATAATATCATCTTGACTCCATTCAATTTCTTTGAGTGGAAATATGAGATGGAGATATTGTTGAGAGTGAAAGGTCTCTATAGGGTTACTATGGAAATTGAGGCAGAGCCCAATGTAGCTGTAGAGAAAATCAAATGGCACAACAGGAGGGATGAGGCCTATGGTCTTTTGTGTCTGAGCATTTCAAGAGACCTCCTCTTCCATCTTGATGGATTGACATCACCTAATGAAGTGTAGGAGGAGCTTGTATAGTTTTTTGGTAAGACAAATGAGATGAGAGGACATTAAATCAAGAATGAGCTGATCTTCTTGAGTCCCAGTAGCTTCGAATCCTTGCAACTCTATTTTTCCAAGTTTAAAGCCCTTGTTTTGCAGCTAAAACAGTGTGGGATCGAAACGAAGGAAGAGAAAATAATTTTGGCCATAGTATATAAGATTTTCCATGACTATTCAGTGTTTTTTTCGACCTTCCATGCCACCAAGTTGACACCTGGAAGATGCCTAAGCTTGCAGAGTTCATGGAATCCCTCACACAGGAACAAGATAAGTTGGTGATGATGGGCACCATCAAACCTTCCAAAGACCAAGCTTTGGCTGCTGGAGATTCAAGGGTGGATTCAAAAAGCAAGAAAAAAGCTAAAAATCCACCTGAGCAAAATAGAGACAAGAACAAGTCTCAAGAGGAGCCCCAAGGTTCCAAGAAGAACTTCCAGAAGAAGAAGAACAAAGGAGAAATGAGCAAGTGTGCATACTGCAGTAAGGGCTATCATCCCGAGAGCTCTTGTATGAAGAAGCAAATTGACATGTTGACCCAAATCCTAGAGAAGACTAACATCTCCCTTACTTATTGCTCAAAGAAGAGGGAAGGAGGATCAAATTCAGAGGACAGAGAGAGAGTATATGCCTTGGTTACTGGCACATCAAGCTCACCTAGCTTCATCATAGACTCTAGAGCTTCTAGACATATGGTTTCGACAAAAGAGGCAGTCTCCTCTCTTGACATGTCGAAAGGTCCACCAATAGTTTTGGGAGATGAATCTCTCACTGACAGTTTGGGGAAAGGAAGGATTGATCTTGACCATGGTAAGTTCAATAATGTGTTGTATGTTCCAGGTCTTTCCTCTAATCTCTTGTCAGTGTATCTAATGACTCACATAGGGTCTCCAAAGAAGGTGATATTCTCCCCTCATGATGTTGAAATCAATGAGATTTCAAATGGTAAGGTCATAGAAAAAGGTGTTGTTGATCACACTTCAAAGGTATACATGTTTTCCCATTTTCTACCCTACTCAAACCCCTCTGCTCTTCTGATTCATGCTAATGAGGCAAGCAATATTTGGCATGAAACATTTGGCCATCTTAACTACAAGTATCTTTCTGATTTGAGTGAAAAATATATGGTCATAGGGTTACCAAAGATCAAGTTTTCCAAGGGAGTCTGTCAAGGTTGTATCCTAGGAAAACACATAGAGCACAAATTTGAGAGAGCTAGTCATGAGATAACCTCTGCACCTCTTGAGTTGATCCACAGTGACATTGCTGGTCCATTTCCTCATATTCCCATGAGTCAAACCAAATATGAATTGTCCTTCATAGATGAATTTTCCAGGTATTTTTGGGTTTACTTCCTAAAGCATAAGTATGAAGTTTTTCACCTCTTCAAAGTCTTTAAAGCCTTGGTTGAAAACCAGTTTGGGAGGAAACTCAAGATCCTCAAATCTGACAATGGTGGTGAGTATGTCAAGTTTGAGTTCATTCAGTATTGTAAATATGCAGGTATTTAGATGCATCATTCGATCCCTTACACACCACAACAAAATGGTGTTGCTGAGAGAAACAACAGGTCACTGAAGGAGATGTCAACCTGCATGATTGAGGCTAAGACTTTGCCACCAAAGTTTTCAGCCGAGGCTATAAACTATGCATCCTACATCCAAAATAGGGTGCCTCATAAACATATTTATGGTATGACTCATTTCGAAGCTTGGAGTGGGAACAAGCCAGATGTGACCCATTTCAGGATTTTTGGCTCAAAGGCTTGGGCTAGAATTCCAACTGAAAAGAGAAAGGATTTGCAGCCCCAAATCAGAGAGTGCCTATTTGTTGGGAATTCTTAAGATTCAAAAGGGTACAATCTTATCAACTTGAGCACTAACAAATATTTCATTGAAATAAGTGTTCAGTTCCAAGAAGAGACTTTAGTAGCAATTGAAGTTGGAGAGTCTTCTTCACCACCAGATCCATTGATTGTAAGTGGAGAGACTAATGAGTTTGCTGATTCTGATATGTTTGATAATGATGATTTGATTATATATCTTGACAGTCATACAATACCAAAATGGGTAGCAAAGACCATTCATGCAGCTGGGGAACTAGCTGGAAATCCTAGTGACACTAGGAGGACTAGATCTCAGTTTAAGAGTGCCCTTTGTATGGAAGATCCTTTATTTCCTAAGAAGTTCTATCTGATGGTTGAATCATATCCATAGAAATATGAATATGTATCACATGATCCAAGATGGAAAACAACCATGAAATAAGAATTCAGCTCGCTCCAGAAGAACAACACTTGGGAACTGGTTGATCTTCCCCCAGGGAGGAAGCTAGTTCAATGTAAGTGGGTTTTCAAGACTAAGTTTAATACTGATGGTTCACCTTTGAAATATAAGGCAATATTGGTAGCCAAGGGCTACTCACAAGTACATGGAATTGACTATAATGAAACCTTTGCACCAGTGGCAAAGATGGAATCCATAAGGCTAGCTTTAGCCATTGTAGCTTCGAAGCATTGGGAGGTACATCACATGGATGTGAAGTGTGATTTCCTAAATGGAGATCTCACTAAAGATATTTACATGTAGCAACCTGAAGGGTTTATTTCTAATCCATCTTTAGTGTGCAGGTTAAAGAAATCATTGTATGGGCTCAAGCAAGCCCCCAGGGCTTGGTATGCCAAGATTGATGGCTTTCTGCTGTCATTGAGTTTTGTTCGATGCAAGTCTGATCATAATGTTTATTTGAAGCTGATTCATGGTTCTTTTATGATTATTTTCTTGTATGTGTATGACCTTCTGATTACAGGAAGTTCAAAGAAAGAGATTGCCTCCTTGAAGGACGCAATGAACCATGATTTTCTATGACAAATTTGGGATTGTTGAGCCAATTCTTGGGTCTCAAAATTGCTCAATCCCAACATGGAATCAAAGTACATCAGTCCAAGTATGCCTTAGATTTGTTGAACAATTTCAACATGAAATATTGGAAGCCAAACAAGACTCCTTTCCTTTCAGAAGTTAAGCTTGAAGAAGCAGGTTCTTCTCATATAGTAAATAATACACTATATAGGCAATTAATTGGGTGTTTGATTTATCTTACACACACTCGACCTGATCTATATTATGCACTTAGTGTGTCTTCAAGATACATGGATCAGCCTCATGAGATCCATTGGAGGGCAGCCAAAAGGATCCTTAACTTTGTTCAAGGAACAAGAACTCATGGGATCTTCTACAAAGGAAAATCTGATCTTGATTTGATTGGGTTTACTGACAATGATTGGGCAGGTGACAACACAGATCTAAAGTCAACATCAAGATATGTGTTCATGCTTGCAGAAGGACCAATCAGGTGGTCAAGCAAGAAGCAGAGCCATTGCAGTCTCATCTACAGAAGCAAAGTATAGAGGAGTTGTAAATGCAGCAACTCAATGTTTGTGGTTGCAGGGAATACTTGGAGAATGTGGCTTCGAATCAGAGTTTTCAACTATTATCTATTGTGATAATCAGAGCACCATTTGAATATGGAATGATCCAGTTTAGAGACAGTGAACCAAACACATTGAGATCCATATGCACTACATCAGACAACTTGTGCATGATGGCACCATTCATTTACTCTTGTGTGCATCTTAAGAACAAGTAGCATAAATATTCACCAATTTTTTTTGTGAGAATACATTCAACAATCTCAAATCAATGCTGGGGATTTCTGATCATGCTGTGAAGCATGATTGATGACAAGATTTCCAAATTTTGTTTTTCCTGTCCATGTTTAAGGGAGGATTTTCCCACTGGGTTTTTCCCTCTTTCCTTGGTTGTATGGACAAGCAGTATGTAAAGGGTGACTAAGCCTTGTTGCTAGGACCTATAGTTTTCTTATATTTACTCATAAATTCAGGCTTAAGGTGGGGTGTTAGAATAATCAACCCATAGTTACCTACCTTAGACATTAATTAAATCATTTTTGTCTTATTACCTATTCTCCTAGATTCCACTCTATGCTAGTTGCCTTCTACATGACTTAGAAGTCAACACTTGTTAAAACTGAGTCATGGAGCACTTGGGAAACCTAGTGGAAACCATATTTAGCATGTCTACTTTATTCCAGATCCTCCAAAGGACATATCAACTTTTTCTGAAAAGCTGTCTGTTTTATTGAGAATTAAGGCAAAATGAAAAGCTAGACTAGGTGTAGTTGACTTGTATTTTTCCCACATCATCCTCCCTCCTTTTATCCTAATAAAATCATGTATGAGTTTTCTTTCCATCCGTCATTATCTTTCCTACTTGACTTATCCAATTCTTGAGCATCTTAGTGGATTTGGAAATTTCTTTATGCACCTATGGGGGATTTGACTAGATTTGGTAAGCCTACTTTTTGACCTTTTCGAATGGCATCCTTATGCATTCGAATATCTCATGTAATTATATATTGCAGCAGCCTATTACTTCACAAGGTTGGCTATTGTACACTTATTCAATACATATTAGTGTTATGCTCCAATTTCAGTCTCCTTCGATGTTAATTTTGCATGTTTGATTAGCAATTTTGTGAGTGTAATTGTTCTATCTCTTGGGTTCAATTTCCACAGTAACTGCATTTTCATGTGCCCTGATCATGCTTATGATCCTGATGCCAGCTTCCACACTTTTATATTGTTGTATAAGCCCTCATCTTTTTTCTCATCGTCGTTAAGACTTGTATCATTTTTCCTTTGCAACTTGACACCTTTTACCTTGAGGAGACATTCCCCAAGTGTCTTTACCTTGCTCATGTTCCTTGCATTATGCATAGGTTTGTTCCTCACGCTTGGAACTAGTTTCACTTGCCCCTGACACTCTTCTCCTCACATTTAGAGCATTCTTTCTGCTCTCCTTTGAGCTCATTAAAAACAGTAAGGAGGCTGCGAGTTGACTTTTACGGACTTGTTAAAACTTCATGGGAAATATATTGAGTTTCTTTCGGCCCAGGTCTATCTCCTCAAAATAGATTTGACTACCAAGTAAACTTGTCCATTCAGGCTCATTAAGAATATGTGAATGGGCATCCACATTGGTGGTAGGTTATCGCTTTCTTGAACCATGTGGAATAATACGAGAAAGGAACACTCTCTTTTCTACGGAATTGAGAAGAGTATTCTCAGGAATAGGTTTATCACTTTTCCGGACCTGAGGGACTAAATTTACAGAAAAGGAGCACTGGGTATGAGCTTAGTTTTCACTTTTTCGTGCTCTGGACCTAACATGAAAAAGACTTCGAGTGTACTTTATGTGTTTGTCATACTCGTTAAACCCTAAAGAACAAAGCATCGAGTTTATTGTTGTAAGCCCCATTTCTCGTAATCAAATGGATCTTTCCAAGTGATCTTGACTTCCTTCACACTCGTAAAACTCAGGCTATATGCTGCTTTTGAAGGAGCGTTGGGTAGGTGGTAATTTAACCTTTTTCGGACCTCCCTGACTAAGTACAAAAAAGGTGCGCCTTACTTCTTCAGAATCTAAGAGAGTTCTTTTATGGTTTGTTTTATACTTTTCTGGCCTCAGGAGACTAAATTGGATGAAAAAGTTCCCCCCTGGAGTCTTCTTTGGAGTTTTCAGACTCTCTAAACTATGAAAACACCGTCGAGCATTCACTAATTCGGGCTCGTAAAATCATGAATGAGTGCTTTATCAAGCATTCTTCTGTCTCTTCTTCGAGCTTGCCAAAAATGAAGAAGGTCTTGAGTTTGCTTTCTTGGATTCGTTAAACCTTTACAAGAAAGAGGGGAAGGGAAGTTCATTCACATGTTTTTTAAATCATGGCAACAAGTCTTGTTTCCTTGAACAAAGCACCAGTTTTGAGTCTATCAATAGTTGGGTCCTAGTTTTTTGATCTTATCCCGATTCAGAGTTTCTTACTCCTCCAGTTGGTCTCTTTTCCAATTATATGGGGAATCTATCAATGTCTCCTACATTGCAGATTTGTGTCATTGGTCCTTTTGTGTCAAAAGCTGCCTAAGTCACTTTTTGTGTCATGCTCACTGTTCAAGGATTAAACCTTTTTCCGCCATTCTACAGTTTCCTTGACATTTTTTGTCAGCCATTCCCTGGTATCAGTTCATTACATCATGTCTTCGACGATCCTTGTCATAAAATTTTGTGCCAATTCCAGATCCAATTAGTCTTTGACTTACCTCGTGTTGGATGATGAAGGATGCCTTAATTCCTTCCTTCAAATGGATCTCTTCCTATCAACTGCAACACATCTTGCTCTGGGAATGAGATTTAGAGTTTTATGACAGTACCTTGGGGATTACAGTCACCAGTGGAAATTTCCCTCACTACTGGGTAGTGGGAATACCTTAATGTCTCCTACTCGATGGATTCTTCAAGTGTTCGACTTCAAGTCCTTGTATTCACACTTGTTACAATGTACTAGGTACCTTGGGGACCATTTTCATTAATGGTGGTTTCCCTCACGTTTGTTAACGGTTCTCATTATTGACCGGTAATCAAACGGTTTCCTCCATGTTCGAATTCAACTTCTTTATTCACATGATTAAGATTCGTACCTTTTGGACAGTTTGGATTGAAGACCTTGGGACGACAGTAGCATCGTCATTTTTCTATTGCCCAAGTTGTGCAAGACCTTGTCACACTTTATATGACATTTTGCTGAGACATAGATCCACCTTGTATTCTTGTGGTTATGATCGATTCTTGAGCATGGATCCACCTTGTTCATTTGTGGCCATGACTCCTTTAGATTTGATATGGCACCTTTTTCCATATTGAGCAACCATTATAGTTTGATCAGTTATACATATGTTGGATCCAGCTGTATCTTTATGGTGATGTTTTGTCGATGGACTTGTATGTCCCAGAGATCAATTTTGTCTTACATTTATCTCTCTTTCAGGTACATTTGTTCGAACCTTTCGATCTTGGATTCTCTGCTCTCTCCATACTCAGTTGTTTCCTTTATAAAGTATTTCATCTCATCTTCCCCTCTAACCTCATACATTAGGGGGCATCTGTTATAGCTCAAAATGACACATCTCTGCATGTGACCACTTTCCCATGATTATGTCGCATGTCGACACTTCCATGACGACACTTCATGAAAGTCACTGAAAAAACACCTAACTTGGAGTACCCATATTTGGATTTCTGTAACTCCGTTTGACCTCATCTCTACACCGTTGGAAATATATTTCATTCAGCAAAAAAAATTCAAAAGACACCAAAGTCTGAAAATTCCCAGAAGTACCCTAAAAATGATCTTTTAGGATGTATACGTGAGTTGCCTTAAGGAAACCCACGTATGGTATGTGACTTGCTATATATAATAATCACGTATGCCCTAAATATGTGACTATTTGCATTGTAAACCGTGTATACCTAATGCATACGCGACTGATGTCTTTGCAACCTACGTATTCATGTCAAAAATGCTATTTTCGAAGTTTGGGTAGTTTGGTTAGTTATGCAACCGACTCCTTCAGTTGTAACTAATTTGTCTTTGACCCTATCTCTTCAGAAAAATATAAATAGAGGTAGGGAGGTTCATGAGAGGGGGACTTGAAATTTTGCATTGTCATGCTGGAGGAATTGGGACTCTCTTTACCCACAACTTTTCCCTAGAAGCATTCTCCTTGTGTTGCAGAGCTTGGAGGCTGAGTTCCTTGGAGAAGAGAAGAAGCAAAACCAGATCAAGGTTCTGTGAGGTGCCCAACTTGAAGAGAAGGTATATTTGTACTTCATTTCATGATTAATAAAGATGTGATGTCCTTCTTCTTCCCAAATCATTGTTCAATGTGCGATTGAATCTCTGTTTATAATCATATGATGATGTTAGTCAAATCAGTATTTCATGTTTATTTGATTATCATTGATTTATATGTAGTCATAATGGTTTGAGGAAGGTATAATTCATTTTGCATGTCTCGTGGAGCAAGAGGAACAAGAGGAGCAAGGAGAGGATTGAAGGGCTGCTTGGATAAACCTTCATTTGGATAAGGTATGAACCATTCTAATATCTAAACTTGCTTATATATACTTGCAAAACCATTTGCATCTCTCTTTAAACCACAGTACGTTGATGGCCTCTTAAACCCTAGCCATAGGAAAATTTCCTTTACAACACTTATGTCCAAGGAAAGTTTGTATATTTTAGGGACAAGTTTGGTTTGATGGATAATATCTCCATCAGTGAGAGGGAGTGATGAGAAAATGAGTGGTAGCCCATACACCAAGATGGTTTTACATATGAGTGGTTGCCATTCATGAGAAGTGAATGAACTAGACACTAACATGGTTTTACAAATGAGTGATAGTAATTCATGAGAAGTGAATGGACTAGATATCGATATGGTTTTACAGACGAGAGACTAAATATCCACTCACGGGAAAATGACCATGCTGATTTGGCTAGTGATGGATGGCTTAGATGGATCATCATATGTGCAACATTGGAATGAATATTCACTCACAAAGGTATGATAGTGGTGAATGGACTAAACATACATATGAGATGCATCGAGAAGACATTTATTCATGGGGCTATTCTAGTGGTAAATGATACATTTAGTCACTCATGGGATTATGCTAGTGGTGAATGGAATTGATGCAATACATATCCGAGATGGATTATTGACATTCTCACCAAGTGAGAAACTTGGTAAAGATGTAGAATGAATCCAAGTGTGAAGCTCGACATTGATGTGGAGTGTCTTATATGAACATTCTCACCAAGTATGAAGCTTGGCATGATACATAATGTTCCCCTCACTGATAGGGAGTGCTAATGTTTCTCCCTGGTTGCAACATTGGGAAATATTCTACAGGGATTCTCCCAGAAAGGCTGTGAGAAGTGTACAATGGTTGATAGAGGATGGCCCTAGTGTAGCCTTTATTAGTCATGAGAAGTGACTAAGAGTAAATAAGGCTCGAGATGCTTACTCTAAGAAAGAGTGATCCGAGAAGGAATCTATAGGTCACATTGCATGCTCCAAGAAGGAGTGATATATTCTATATAAGAGTGAGTTGAATTGTTTATTTAATAGGGGATTCTATCCACTTGTGGAATATACAAGTCTAATGTAATGTTGAATTTGACATAGTCTCTAAAAAGTGTCTGATATTTCTTAGAATGGGGTCAAATCAACATCATATCTCCATGGATGAATTTGATCTGCATGTGAGGAGATGAACGTCAATGAGGATAAATTTTCTATGATGAAGAGATAACCAAGAATTCAAGAAATACCATTGAATAAGTTCCAAGTAGCATTGAATAATTCCTAGAATAAAATTAATACAAGAAGAGAAGTCAACTTGAAGATAAAGAAAAGATGAAGATCAAAACTAGCAAGTCGACACTAGTGAAACTGTACAAGTCGACCCCATTGAGGAAATTTCGAGTGAAAAGAAGATTATAAATAAAGTGCTCTCACACTTCATTTTGAAAATCATCATCACACATATTCCCTCTCTCCTATTGTGAAATTTCAACAAATCATAGCTACAAGTCAAAGGAGTAATTTTGGGGGTTCTTATTGTATTATAATATTTTCTATCCTTTCTAGGGTTTTCTTGTGAAGGAGGGAGAACCTGTTTTGTTCTAGGGTTCATATTCATGATTGGTATTGTACTCAAATTGGATTTATTTATTCTAAGATAAGTTTGTTGGAATTTATCCATATTGGGATTCCCAGGGTAAAATCTTTGTGTCTCTCGTGCATGGTTATCTTTTAGTGATCATTGTTTCATTTCCACTGCAAGTGAGTGTTGAAATTTTCAACGTGTAATTATGAAATGATAAAAGTGGGATGATAATAATTAGGAAATAATTATCAAGATATAAAATTATACACATGAATATAATATTGCATTTAATTAAGATGATACACATAAATATGTTCAGATGCGACCCTTGGTTTCATATTCAAAGAGGTTTCTTGGAATCCACTATGACCCTTTCTATACACCTATGACTCTTCATGTCTATAGTAAAACATGATTTACATAACCCTAAGGATTAGGTTTCCAACATTCCCCCCTTAATATAAAGGGTTGTTTGTAAGTCCAAACATATTTCTGAAAGAGAGTTGATTTTTGGAATTAAATACTGCCAATGGTTGAAACTGTCATTGAAGTGCTCTCAGAATTGGTGTTTTTGGGATGAACACAAACTAATGGCTATGTGAAGTTTATGTATTCTACTAAATGGTGTTTTGGGATTACCATAAACGTTTTATATTGTGGTATAGGATGAACACAAACCAATGGTTGGGATAAGCTAATGTCTTCTATTAAATGGTGGTTTTTGGATGACCACAAATCAATAGTTAGTAGAAGCTAATGCATTTTGCTGAATGAAGGTTTTATGATGAACAAAAAAAAATAATTCCTTGTAAAATGGTTCTATATCTATCTCCGAGTCACAACTATGACTCTCACTACTAACTATGGTTCTGGATATGTATGAGCCTTGTTTGTTTCCACGATGTAGATGTTTTCTTAGTGAGAAATTTGACTAGTTGATATCGCTTCAAAAATTGAAGTATGGCTATGAATTCATGATATTCCCTCCTATTAGGTACACAATGAGAAGTAGGAAGACTTTCTACTACAATATATGTCATTACTTTAGACTAAATTCTTTTGTATGACTGATCACCAATAATTGATCCACCCATAGTGAACTTTTAATCTTGCATGTTTCTTCAGTATTGAACATCTATATAAAGAATGATTATTCTTCCCATAATTTTGACAAGGATGGATATCAAAAAACTTATTCAATCACAATGTTGGCATTGATGCTAAATTTTTAATGTCCCCATTTTTAATAATTGCATAGCAGGACAATTCCATCAATCCTACTAGTTCCCTAGGTTGGATGGATACATTTGGAATTTTAATAAGGGAGTTAATAAATTATGTTCAGAAATTAGAATGGGATAAATATTTAATAATTTATTTTATTAAATAAAAAAAAATTGAAGTGGCAATGGAGCATGGAGACACATGGAGACTATGGGGCCCATACAAGCTAGAAATTTGGTACCACATGGCAACCTCCTCTTGAAATTTAGAATCCATGGGAAGCCTAAAGGTTATTGGGTGAGTTATAAGGTTAATAAAATTTTCCATATGCATCATAGGTCTAATTTTGGAGGAAAATTAACTTACATGGGAGAGGAAGAGTCATCTTGGAGCTAGTGAGACACTTGGACTAGATTCCCTAGCTCTATGACAACAATGATGAAGATGCTATGACACCTATGAAAAAACTAAGATATTAAGGCTTAAATCTGAAATATATGACATTTAAGGTCTAAATAGATCATAAAAGAGAGCTCTCATGTGATTTGGGGAAGCTCAATGGGATCCAATTTGAATTTGGGGAAGGTGGAAGGCTAGGAAAGGGAGGACACATGGAAAATCATGAGCACACACCCTAATTCATATTGGATTGAGTTTGTGGATGGATTGGGAACATTAGAAGGCTAATTATGTTTATAAAATACAGGAAGAAACCAATATAATTGCTTTTTATCATTTGAGAAATTGTCATTTGTGAATTGTGAGAGCTAGTGGATGACTAGTTTTCTTGCCTTAGCCAATTTTGAGGGTGAAAGATTCCCATACAAGTTGGTGTTTGGAGAGGCCACTCAGGTATTTCAAGGAGATTTAATGGAGTCTTATTTTCAGGTGTAATATACAAGACATCATGTGGATTCTTCTATTGCATCACTCTTTATCAACCATTTCCAGTTTTCTTTGCATATTCATGCTCATGGAGGGATTGCGCCTTAAGTGAGATAATGTACTCTTTGGGAGAGATATTAATGATATATTTATTATTGTAATCAGTTAAATATTATCTGATATTCATTCTCATGAATTTTCAAGTCTAAATACCGAATATTTGTATGTCAAAATGACTTTTAATGAGCAAACAATAACCATTTCCACTCTATTTTGATATATGCTATGGAAATGCTTATTATTTAGAATGGAGGAATGTATATATGATATATGTATGATTAATGGACTTTAATTAATGTGTATTTAAATTATAATGTTCAGTAATTAATCATTTGAATCCATTTTACTCATTTTTATTGCATTGGGAGAAGATTTGGTGCATTTTCCCCAAGGGTCGAAATTGTGATTTGGGAGCTGTTTTGAAAAGATTCATAAAAGCATGTATAAAATGAAGGATAATGCATATGAGACTTTTAAAATGTCCCTTACACATACCATTCCTCTTTTCTTAAATTTGAGTGACTTTGGGACTGTTTGAGAAGCCATTTTCGGCAATTACCTAGGGGGAATTGGAGCCCCAATTTGCTAGTAAAGACTCCTACTTTGAAAAGAACATTAAAAAAGTTTGAAGAAGTAATTTTGGGGTCATAAAACATCCTTTAACATAAAATTTAAGTTATAATATCATTCATGTACCTTCTGATCAAATTTGGGAGCGTTTGGGTCAATTTGGACGTCTAGACATCAAAACTAGTTAAGGTCAAAATTGGGGGAAAAGTGAAAGGTCATTTAATAAAATTTCAAAAATGGACATTACAAGTGGTATCAGAGCATGATATTGGAAAATTATGTGGTCTGAAATTTATTAGGACAAGAATTCAGGGACCAACATTAAATATTGAAACCAAAAGTACTTTTGTTGAAGAGGGAAAAAAAAAGTAGGAGAAGAAGGAATTTTTTTTAAGGAAACTATGACTAAGGATGAAAAGGGAACCTCATATGATGGTGAGGAGCATATAAAAATAATGAAACCTCTATTTTATTAAATAAACAAGAACATGACCCAATAGCTTATGCAAGGATTCAAATTGATGGCTAACCAACTTAGGGGTAAGCTGGAAGCAGGGGGCAATAAAAGTTTCCATCATGGAGAGACACATAAGAATATTCATTTTGAATAATTTTATGATTGGTTGAATTAATTTAGGAACAATAATTAAAATGTGAATTCATTAAGGGACAATCAGCAATTTACAAGTTTGGAGGAGTATGAAATGAGAAAAAATCAGCCTACTTGTAAAAAGAGCCTAGATATACCATTACAGAAAGAAACAAAGAACATAGAGATCATATTTGAAAATGTTTCTGAAAGAAAAATTTCTAGTCAACATGAAAATGAATACCTTGTAGCAGTTGAAGAAGAAACAAGATCAACTTCCCCATCACCACTTGAGCTTCATGAAGTTGGTCCAAGCAAGAAGGAAGAAGATGAGGAGGTTCATTTGCAAGAGCCTCATTTTATTTAAGGGTCATTAAATATGAATGAAAAGAAGATCCAAGAGGCCCTTAGAATAATCGATGACACTCAGGAATTAGTGTCAAACTCTTGTTGGAGAGATACTTCATTGGAGGATCCATCCTTCCTTGAAGACATGGAGAAGATTCAAAGAGAAATGTGCAAGATCAAAGGTAATTTCATGTCTTTGATTTTTGATAGAAAAAATGTCATTGAGCTTACTGAATGGTTACATGAATCCTACTTGAAGAATAATGAAGATATTCATAAGCTCACAATGCAAAATGAGCAACTTCTTGAAAAGTTGCAAGACACTTGTTTTTCCTCCTATGTTTCAGATTGTCAAATGGTAGATTGTTTGGAGGATTCTCATGACATGGTGGATCATGAGAAATGTGGAAATTTGAATGTGCTTGATGTGTTTGAAGATGATATTGATGGGAGCTAATCAATAGTTGTGGTGGAATAGGAACTTGAGTTGCCTCTTGAAAATGGTTACACACTTTTTGGAGAATTGCATGATTCCACTACATTGGAACCAACCTATGAGGAAAGTTTTGCATTTTTAAGGGAGGTGCATACTCCTACCCCTAGGGATCCTTCACATGATGGCAATTTTTCACTTTCTGATCACTTGGGTGAGTTGGTTCTTTCTCCTACATCCTACACTTCCAAATTTTGCAGCATTCATCCTAATGAAGTATGGGTGAAAGGTTTCTTTTTTATGGTGCCACATGAAAAATTTGGACTTTATATATCTCATTCTGATGATGACATGATTAGAGAGACATCTTATTTAAATTTGCAGCAGCATCATTTTTTACATTATGTTTATACATCTCTACATGGGTGCACCTATGGTATTCACGTGAGTCACTTGGAGACTCATGCTTTTCCTTGTTCCTTTCCTAGTCCATTTGATGTTGGAGGAACTTTATCCCACACTTGGGTGAAGATATATATGATTGAAGGACATTATTTTTGGCAGAAACATACTTTGTTATTTCATGATGATATACATATTCATGAGTGTAATGATGAGACTTCTTTGAGCCACTTCAAGTCTTCATGTTTTATTTTCTCCTTATTTGGTTTAGATTTTGGTGGAGGTTCTTCATTCACTTATTGGATGAAAAAACACATGGCTGATTAAATTGAAGCACATTATATACTTTTGGATCAGAATTATGGGACATGGTATCCTCACCTATGTCATTGGGGCATATCTGATATAATACTTTATGCTTGTGTGTATGGGCCACATGGTGAGCTACTCACTTGGATGTACAAGCACTTTCATGATTCTTTGATGAGGTACCTTCTTGATGTACATTTGTATGATGTTGTTATGTACTTTCATGATCTATATTTTGTAATCATGATGTTTGGAAGGGTGAAATACCAGAAATGGGATCCTGGAATTGCTTTGTTTCATCTCACTTGGAGTAGCCGTTCGATTGTTGGTTTGAGAAAGCAAACCAACCTTCAGTTGTTTGAGTTCATCCTTGCAAATTAGTGTTCATATTTCCTATGTGGAGTACCTTTTGAGATATGGATTCAATTTTAAAATGCTTGGTGTTCATGGCATATCATCATAGATATTTCACACCATCCATGTATCAGGATCATATGGGACCTTGGGATCATTTTTGGTCTCATTGGTTTCAATTTTGGCGGAAACAAGCAACATTGGAGATTTATTCACCACTTGATAAGATGATTGTAATTAGATTAGTGCAGCAACAAGCATGGTGGTTCCTCTCTGATATTTTATTGGAATCTTAAGCAATTAAAATTTTGGTAACTCAGTACCAAGTTCAAAGAATTATACAGAAGCAAAAGGGGGTGAAAGTTCAGAAAAGGTTTCCAAAATATGGAGGAAAATATTAGTTGCATGAATTTGGGTTTTATGGATTTGATTAATCCTTTTGGTATTAGTGTTGATTTTACAGGATATATAAATATGCACAATCTACATCTCTTTACTTTTGGGAACACAAAATTGCAGTACATGAGTTCCACTACTAAAATTGCAGCTAAAGAAAATTAATTAGAAGAACAATAACAGAGCACTTGGTGCAAAGGAAGGAGTACCAAATGAGGGTGCCACTTGGGAATATGAAAAAATATTATAGCGTACAAATCTGAAATTTCTCAAGGACACGTAATCTTGGGTGGGGAGGACTGTAATGTCCCCATTTTTAATAATTGCATAGCAGGACAATTCCATCAATCCTACTAGTTCCCTAGGTTGGATGGATACATTTGGAATTTTAATAAGGGAGATAATAAATGATGTTCAGACATTAGAATGGGATAAATATTTAATAATATATCTTATTAAATAAATACAATATAAAATTGAAGTGACAATGGAGCATGGAGACACATGGAGACTATGGGGCCCACACAAGCTAGAAAATTTGTACCACATGGAAACCTCCTCTTGCAATTTAGAATCCATGGGAAGAATAAATGTTCTTGGATGAGTTATAAGGATAATAAAATTGGACATATGCATCTTAGGTATAATTTTGGAGGAAATTTAACTTACATGGGAGAGGAAGAGTCATCTTGGAGCTAGTGAGACACTTGGACTAGATATTCTAGCTCTATGACAACAATGATGAAGATGCTATGACACCTATGAAAAAAATAATATATGAAGGATGAAATATGGCATATATGACATGTCAGGTAGAAACATAGCATCCAAGAGAGCTCTCATGTGAGTTGGGGAAGCTCAATGGGATCCAATTCAAATTTGGGGAAGATGGAAGGTTAGGAAAGGGAGGACACATGGCAAATCATGAGCACACAAACTAATTCGAATTGGATTAATTTTGTGGATGTATTGGGAACCTTATAAGGCTAAGTATGTTTATAAACTATAGGAATCAATCAAGATAATGGCTTTTTATCATTTGAGAAATTGGCGTTTGTGAATTGTGAGAGCTAGTGGATGACTAGTTTTCTTGCCTTAGCCAATTTCGAGGGTGAAAGATTCCCAAACAAGTTTTTGTTTGGAGAGGCCACTCAGGTGTTTCAAGGAGATTTAATGGAGTCTTATTTGCAGGTGTAATCTATAGTAAAACATTTGGTTTCTTCTATTGCAGCACTCTCTATCAACCGTTTCCAGTTTTCTTTGCATATTCATGCTCATGGAGGGACTGCACCTTGGGTGAGATCATGTACTCTTTGGGAGAGATATTCATGATATATTTATGATTTTAATCAGTTAAATATTCTATTTTATTAATTTTTAGTAAGTTTCAAGTCGAAATACCCAAGATTTGTATGTCAAAATGACATTTAATGAGCAAACAATGACCATTTCCACTCTATTTTGATATATGCTATGGTAATTCTTATTATTTCGAATAGAGTAATGTATATATAATAAATGTATGATTAATTTAATTTAATTAATTTTTATTTCAATTCTCATGTTCATTACTTAATAATTGGAATCCATACTCATTTTTATTGCATTGGGAGAAGATTTGGTGCATTTTCCCCAAGGGTCGAAATTGTGATTTGGGAGCTGTTTTGGAAAGAGTCATAACAGCCTGTATAAACTGAAACATGATGAATATGATAATTTTAAAATGTACCTTACACATCCCCTACATCGGTTCTGAAATTCGAGTGACTTTGGGACCATTTGAGAAGCCATTTTTGACAATTACCCAGGGCGAATTAGAGCCCCAATTTGCTAGTAAAGACTCCTACTTTGAACATAAAATTAAACAAGTTTTAAGAAGTAATTTTGGGGTCATAAAAAATCCCTGAACATAATATTTAAGTTTTAATATCATTCATGTAACTTCTGAGAAAATTTGGGAGCATTTGGGTCAATTTGGAGGTCTAGACATAAAAACTAGTTAAGGTCAAAATTGGGGAAAAAGTGAAAAAATTGGTCATTTAATAAAATTTCAAAAATGGAAATTACTAAATTGAAACAAGTGAAGATGGATATTATTGAATAAATCAAATATTTGAAACTGGATTGTTGTAGAATAATTTGGGATATTAAAGGTCACTTATTTTTTATATCCAATACTTGTTCTGTGTTTGTGGTTCTAGTTTATTCCCAAGTCTTGATGATGGGCTTGGAAAGATTAAGATGAAAATGTTGATGATATGATTTATATTATGCATTTGAAACTGCTTTGTAGACTTTCTTCTCTGATGATTGCTAATAAGAGTCATTATCAAATTTAAAAATAATTGTTTTTTGAACAAGCACTAGTTTAGAATTTTGATCCATAGTTTGTTGTATTTCATCATACTAGTGCTATGATTGAGTCCAAAGAAATTAAAATTTTTCTTAAGAATCTTCTAAACAAGTTAGAACATATTTTAGAGTTCCTTTGTTGATTGTGATTGTATTGTCAACAACTGTGAGTATTTGTGTTAATTAACTCTAATAAAATTTTAGTTTGAGCCATTTGAAAGATTGATTGAGACTTTAGAAGGTTTCTTGCAACTCCACCTATTCAGTTTAAGACTTAATTATCAAAATTCAAGATTTGAAAATAGATATTATGTATGAAAAACACTATTGTACATGAATACATGGACATACTAAAAAATATTCCTTAGACCCCCTTATTCCATTTCAACATGATTTAGTGTACAACCACTATTTGTTTTTTAGTATAATTACAATGCTATTGTGGTTTTAACAAGGCAGATAATTTTAAAAAGATTTTGAGTACAACTAATGATAATTGGAAACACTATCCAAATGACTTTTTCATAATCCAATACAAGCATTTCACTAGTGACCAAGGCAACATAATCTAGAACATGTAAATTTTTAGTGACCAACTTCACATATAATTTTTTTTTCTTTTAAACTCTACCTTTGTGGAATAAATGATAATGAAATTTTCTCTGAGGGTTGTGGGTGCATGTACTCTTTCTGGGAATTTAAAATGAAATATTCTTAATGGACCATATTCATGTATTTCCACAAATTGCAGAGAGTTGGAATAAGCTAGAAGATAATGATACTCAACCTAGTCAGTTTGCATGAGTTGTAACAAATGAACTTAGTGTTCTGTAATGTGTTCTTTCAACAATCCTTCTTGAGTTAGGTTTCCAAACAATATTTAGGAAGGTAGTTCAAAATTTCCACTCATATAGTTTGGATACATTTTCAAAGCTAGATGTTAGAATCCCTCAATTGAAAATGGACTTTATAGAGATGCATTCATTTCCAAATAATTAGTTGAGTGAAGATAACACACCAAATCTTAGGCAACTTGATACATTTATGCTTCAAAGATTTGGGAGAGAGGCACACTAAAAAATGCAATTACACAATAGATGATCAAGGCTTGTAATTCATCTCGTGATACACAAATAATTTGAATCATGTTTAGAGATCTATTCTTTGAGTAAGCAACCTCTAGTCCAACAAAAATATCATATATCATATTAGAGGAAATTTCAACTCAAAATGGGACTTTTAACTTTGATTCAAATTCCATGTCATCATGTGTTAGCCAATGAAATTTCTTTAAATTTGAAATACCGTATAGGTCTTAAGCACTTTTTTAATATAAATTTGGGGATATGTATCATAAGAAAACTACTTTTTTTGTTTGTATTTTTGACATATCTCCCCGTGTTTTTACTCAAATTTTGATCGGGAGAGCTCGTTGGACGTGGAATTAAATTCCACATCCAATGAGTACCCACTCGGCATACTTTCGACGAACCCCGCTACCCCAAAAACAAGAAATACCTGAAAAAATGGAATGATGACATCATCATTCTATTTTTTCAAGTATTTCTTGTTTTTGGGGTAGCGGGGTCCATCAAAAGTATGTCGAGTGGGTACTCGTTGGATGTGGAATTTAATTCTACGTCCAACAAGCTCTCCCAATCGAAATTTGAGTAAAAACACGGGGAGATATGTCAAAAATATAAACAAACAAGTAGTTTTTTTCTTTTCTTCCTCCAAAATTAATAAATATTATTTTATTATTTTAACTATTATTTTATTAATTCTTTTTAGGAGGCCCATTTTGAGTTGAAATTTCCTCTAACACCACCACAACCTTTATGTTTTGGACAAAAGTAAAGATATTTCTTGAAGACGTTGAAAGAATTCAAGGCACCACTTTACAAGTCTAAGGAGGATCCTCAAGTGAAAAAATTGAATCTTGAAAATACCATCAGGTTTTTATTGGACTTGGAGCTACATTAAGATCCACTTTCGCATGATCTTATATTAGGAACTACAGAATTTGTGGTCTCTTAGAAGGATTCACATTTCATAATGAAGTCAGAATGGATGTTTTATAGTGCCATGTTCGTGAATGTGCCTTTCTAATGTAAGATGGAAGTCAATTCATCCAGCCATTTAATTGAGGGAAAAAGAGAAGTGTATGGTATTTATATGGTGCGTACAGACAAGTGGGACCTTGTAGATATTGGAAATTGGTTCACAGGGGGCATGTGGCCCTTTGGAGAGCTTGGATTTATCTGGAATTTGTCCACCATGTAAGTAATTTACTTAAAGGAGTTGCAAAATCACTCAATAGAATTAAAAAAAGGTAGGCAATGGTGTTGAATAATTGTAAATTTAGAAGATATTATTGATGTACTTCCTTCAAGAAATATTCATTGGTATAACATGGTACTTGGCGACTGAATCTATACTAAAGAAGTTGCGGGGTTTTATCCCTTGTGGTTTCCCTGAGGAAAAAAATTTGTGTTCTCTTGTCATGTTGTGCTTGTCTTTCTTTCAATGATCCTATTGCATATGGTTATGATGTTATGATGCTAAATGTTTAAAGATATAGCATAACCATAAAAAAACTTAACATGGTATCAAAGCTACCCTAAAAGATGACTTTGTGTAGTTGTTACTAGCGAAAGTTGGAAACTAGGGTTTTCTATTCTGAGAACTTCCCTCCATAGATCAGATGAAAAATGAGGTCCATATAAATCGTACTATGAGGGTGCATCTTTCTGTGGAAGCATAATTCAATTTTAAGAATTTTCATTTCCGACTCTATCACTTATGCTGGGAAAACTAGGGCATCAATTATTTTGTAGTTATGTCCACAAATTTGGTAAAAGGAGTACATTTCTCAACTCGCCTTGGGGAGCCACATATCTCTCTCCAATTAGTTTTCCAAGATTCCAAAGTCAAAAAATTAGGGTTTCTCTATCAAACCCTAGGTTAACAAGAAGCAGTTCTCTTGAAAAAGCATTGAAGCAAGCATCCAGTTGAAGCACTCTTATTGGTTAGATCAAATCTTTCCATTTTCATTTGATCAAGATGACTAACAATACCAAGCTTGAGGACAATATTGAAAGAGTTGAGAACTTCCGATCATGGAAGTATAGAGTGCTTCTCAATCTAGAAGAGAATGACCCGGAAGACTATGTCAAAGGAGAAGTTGCAGAGCCAGAGGGAGATGAAGACAAATCTAAGGACACCAAATTTTGATCAAGGATAAGAGGATCATAGCTTATTTCATCAAATATCACTTGATCCGTCAAGTGTATTCAAATAAGGACCTGAAGGAAATGTTTGATGCATTGTCTGATCTATTTGAAGAAAGAAACATCAACAAAAAAATGACCTTGAGAAATAAAATCAAGAGTGTAAAGATTCAGAATGAAGAAACCATTCAGTCATACTTCACAATAGTATCTCAGTTTAAAGAACAATTAGAAGCCATTTGTGACATGGTGGAAGAAGCAAAAATCGTGATGACCACCTTGAATGGTCTCCTAAGGGAGTGGGATTCTTTCATTCAAGGAATATGAGTTGGGAGAAAGATAACCAAGTTCAATAGGATATGGGAAGAATGAACACAAGAAAAATATCGATTGATATCTAGAGAAGACAAGATGGGTGAAGATGATAATCAAACCCTAACCGTTCATGCCAAGAAGGAAAAGACCAAGAAGGAAGAACATTATCACAAGAAGCACAAATAATTCAAGAA
>LPNX011103078.1:74034-148530 GCA_001517045.1 Pseudotsuga menziesii
AGAATATCAAGCTTTAGAACTGTCAAGGAAGCAAATATCAAGAGGGAGTCTACCCAACAAACAATAAAATATAAGTATTTGAATTGTTATTTAAATTATTTCTTAAAGGTTTTAATTGATACTGATTAGTTGTGTACACATTTATGTTCCTAGATCATGCATGTTAGATTGTTCCATTAATGAACAATATACTACTAATATGCATGTGATGGGTAAGTGGCCTATGGTACTTCAAAACACTCCATTTCTGCTCATCTAGAATGAAACCTATTTGCTGACATATTGAGAGAAGTGCACGCTCTTAATTATGTTATGGTAGATATGGAATACATATAGAAATTTACCATATGCATGCAGGATATAAACGAATGTTTTGTTGAAGCATTGGCTAGTATAGTTGCATGACTATGTGACCTATGTCTTTGTAATTATTAATATCTTTTGGAAACTATGAAGTGTATCTAATCATGCAACTAATTTTGACTTGTAGGAAGGATCATATACAATCACCTACAAGATAAGAATGACGAAACTTGTTCCGAAGAACAAGTGACGATGGCTCAACTATGACATTCAAGAAGAATTACAAAATATATCATACTACAGATGTACAAAGTGAGGTTTCTCTCAAGATATAGAGAGTCGACTATGACGAGACATTACTTTAGTGACCAAAGACACTTGATAGTGTAATCGAAGTAGAAGTGTATATCGACCAAGCTACATGATTAGATACTCTCTAAACATAGAACAACATGTACAAATTGAATAAGGATTTGTATGAGCTCAGAAGACACCTGTGACCGAAAATTACAAGATGATCTTGAGGACCACCTAGAGTGATGAGATATCAACCTTTGCGACAAGGTTGAAAAAGAGAAACTCATAGATGGTTTCAAGAGGAACTTGTAACCAAATTCGAGATCTTGGTATCTAGTGACCTTGTGAGATGACATATATGGATACATAAAATATAAACACCAAAGAAGGATACCGGTAACTCCAGTGTTTAATGTTCCGATTCCGAGAATACAATATGCAGAGGGCGGATAGTGCACATTTACATAGGGAGCAAGAAAGCTTCGCTTCAGAGGGACTGACTATAACACAGATTGCAGAGATACATTGAGATACATCCATGGCAAAGGTTTTTTGCCCCAATATTTTATGGATATGTTTACAGTGATATTGGATGTCTCCCCTAACGAAGAGGAAGCATATTTGGTGAAGCTTGACACAGGTACGCAATACATGGTATGACATGATAGATGATTTGTTCCCGAGAGATGATGAGAATCTCATAGGAGAAATGAAGAAGAAGTCTGATGTAGAATTTGATATGCAAGACATTGGATTGATGCACTATTTTCTAGGTCT
Organism: Pseudotsuga menziesii; assembly: GCA_001517045.1. NCBI lineage: Eukaryota > Viridiplantae > Streptophyta > Pinopsida > Pinales > Pinaceae > Pseudotsuga > Pseudotsuga menziesii. The sequence continues at coordinate 75,412 of LPNX011103078.1, forward strand.
TGAAGTATGGCAGAACCTAGAAGAAATATTCCTTAACCAAGGGAAGTATGCAGTGGATATCTTGAAAAGTTTTGAATGTAAATCCATGGCCACACCCATGGATACAAATTTGAAGTTGATGGCTGATGCTTTGATGTGACACTATACAAAAAAATTATTGGTTCGTTGATGTATATGATGAATACCAGACCAGATATATGCTTTGAAGTGAACACCTTGAATCAGTATCTGGTTGAGCCTAGATGTGTTCACCTTGTAGCTGTAAAACATGTTATGAGGTACCTTAAAGGTACGATAGAATATGGTCTCAGTTATACTGGAGATCATAAATTTAGACTGTACGATTATATAGATTCAGATTGGGAAGGAAGTGTCTCAGACATAAATAAAAATTCAGGTGGATGTTTCAGCCTTAGTTCAACCATGATATCATGGCTAAGTAAGAAGCAATATAGTGTTTCTCTCAAGACTGCAGAAGAGGAATATATTGCAACTTGTTCCGCTGGTTGTGAATCCATATGGCTTCAGAAGTTGTTATCAGGTCTATTCAATCTGGAGATGGATTGCACCGTGATTATAGGGGATAACCAAAGCTGCATGTAGATGACCGAGAACCGTATGTTCCATGATAATATGAAGCATATAGAAATACAATATTTCTACATGCATGAAATTATGCAAAAGGGAGCTATAAAGATCCAATATGTGAGCACGTATGAGTAGGTTGTAGATATGATGACTAAGCCTCTATCTCTTGTGAAGTTTGAGCACTTATGATACAAGCTTGGTGTAGTCCATAAGGACTTCCCTCGAAAGGGGGAGTAGTGTTGATGATACAATCTTATCCCGATCAAATTGACCGGCTAACCCATGTATAGCTTAGGTTTCTCCTTTTATAGCCTTATTACAGACTCGATATATTCCCATACATTTCTATTACAGACTTAACCATGACTTGATACAGACTCTAACAGACTCAGCTACAGTCATTGTCTCAGCCGACTTACTATCTTCATCCCATAGGTTGTCTTTCCTATTCTATCAAAATATGACCAAAGAGGCGTTATCAACCTGACTTACAAAAATGCCTTATGCGTGTGGTTTCTTCCAGCTCCAGCTGAGCTCGTACCCATGATTGCTAAGGGTTGTTGCTTCTCCGTGTCATGCCTTATTGTCACTTTATGGTCATTACCTTCTCTGCATGTTTGCTTTCATGAATATTTTTCCATGTCATCATGTCTCCTACTCTGTACTTTCTACATAGCTTACAAAACTGGCGAAGCTTCTCCGTCCTGCTCCTTTACTTTTCCTTTCTCATTTTCTTCCTTCTTCTTTCACAACATCCTTCCCTTTTTCCTTGATGTTATTTCCTATGTCGCAACTCCTTCTCCTTCTTCTTTGTACTCTTTTTCCCTTACTAATGCAGAGTTCCTTATGAATTCTTCCCTTATATACTGGGCCCAACAGGCCCCCAACACTCACCGGTGGCTCGTCCCAAGCCAAGCGAGCTATTGCTCCATAAAATTACTTGCGTGAATTTTGGTTTGAAGATCCTCCATGATTTTCAGCAGTTTCTCCTTTTATGCGTGCATGTATTCCTTAACCTTCTGTATGTGCTCAACAAGATCGAAAATGACATGTTTTGGCATGTTTCTTCCAACTAAGGTTGCGATGTCAAGCACCTTCTGGTGCACAGGCTAAACTAGACATGTGACTCTTTCTGCCTCTACCTGTAACTCTGCTATATTTTCCTCACATTGTTGATACTATGTGCGCAACACAGTGGTTCGTTGTTGTAGGGTGTGCATTTAAATGGTTTTGACCTTTTTCTGCTCCAAGGGTAGCTACCTTATCTCATTGCGCATATGCGCGATATTTGCTTCCAGCACAGTATGGTCACTTGCAATCTTCTGCAATTGCTCATCATCCATTAAGGTTTCCTGAGTTCGGGAAGCTTGGTCTACCGCCTTGGCACATGCGTGTTTGGCATTTTCAATTTTGTTTGCAGCCGCTATGGCTATGTCTCATATTTGTGTTAATACTTCTGGAGGTGTGTTGGGTATCCTTTTCTCTTTTAACTACACTATTTTTTTCTTAAGGTCCATTACTACTTATACTAACTATGTTATTTTGGAATCCGGGGTCATTTCCGGTGTTATTCCTTCGTCCTCCAAGATGCTACAGGAGAAAGTGACAACTTCACTGATTCTTTGACAGTTACCATCTGCTTCTAGTTTCCTTTGTTAAATCTCTTGCATTTCACTTTTCAGCCTCTTGAGGTCTTGATGTGCAGCCTTTACCTGTGTAGCGAAGTGATGCTCTCGCAACCTTACTTTGGTATTAACAACATTCTAAACAAAATACACTTGATTCATATGCATAGATGAAAAATCTATAATGAGTTGGTTAGCATCCTGGAAATCAAGATTAGATTCCAAAGTTCCACATTTAACAACAATCTTAGGGGCTTGTACCGTTATTTGAAGGGTTGGAACAGAGGCAACAGTTTTCTCCATTCATGATGTCTCATATGGGGCTTGGGAGTCCATTGTTGTACTTGGTCCATTGATAGCAATCTTAACTTCTTCCAATTATTTATAGAGAACCTTAAGAAGTTCAATGACTATACCTAAAAGTTCCTCTTGTCGTTCTCCTATAGACTTGAAACTAGACTATGCGGCTTCAGTGATGGTGTCAGTCATCAGTTTCATATCATCACTATCCAAGCTAATAGAGTTTGTAGTTCAGTCAGCTTTCATCTTCTTCTTTGGTCTGCTGCGAGGCACTTGCTACTTTTGAGGTTCCTCCTCCTCAACTTGGCCTGCCTGAGGTTCCCCCTCACCATGATCAGATCCTAGGTCCGTGGGTGGTGAGGAGTTGCAACTTTCATCAGACATCCCACTCCCCGTGTATTATTCTTCTTCACTTTCCTCCTCTTATTGGTCTACTCGATCTTCCTGTTGGATTTGTTCTTTAGACACTGGAACATGCCACTCCTTCGACCATTGATCAGCAATTTCATGGACCTCTTCCTTAGTTGTGATAAAGTTGGCTTGTATCTTCAGTTGTTGCAGTTGTCTTCATGACTGTAGGTCAACATTGTGTGGACTCACTTCAAACTTAACGATGGAATGAAACTATTGGGCAGTGGCAGCATCTAGCCTTGACATGCTTCTTACTTGATGGTGTATAGCCTTTGTATGCATAAAAAATTCAATATTTCTCTCATGTTGTCATTCTAGGTACTCCTTCTTGAACCAGAGGTTCTGGTAACTCATCCCTTGACAAGGAACTTCCATGTTAACACCCTGTTAGTAATTTGGTTCAGACCATGCAATGAACGAGATTAAAATTAACAACTAGCAGTAGTGGAACGCCCAACCCCTTTCTTGTGCATCAATGGCATCTCGAATAAGTTCCTTCACCAGGAATTGACACTAGTTGAGTTGGACACCTTGTGCAGAGGTATGTAAGTGAAATTTCTCCCATCGTACACTGGTCTGGATGCACCTTGCAAAGTAACTTGGATGTTAATACTTTTACGGCAAAGATAACAATGGGGTTATTAATGGTATGAATCACAAGCCCTCGTTTACTTCTTTCTATGCTGAAAAATTCCTTCATTTACTTAGCTATGGCTTCCTCTTGATACTTCTTGAGCAGTGAGGTTGGGTCCATTCCAAAAGATTGCAGGCCTGTGATAGCATCAATGAGCTCGACAGTCACAAGTATGGGTTTTCCTAGCCAGAGAACCCCATCATGGAAAAGTAGCAGTAGCTTCTTAACATAGGTGTTAATTTGGGTACCGCACCCAAAATGTGGCATGTATAAAGACGATAATATGGGAAACTATAAGCAGGAATATTTCACCTTCTGTGAACAAAAGTTGTTCCTTTGGTCTGAATGGTTCAGATCCAGAACAAATGAGTGAACGACAAAGGATGAAAACCCTCCTTGGATGTTGTAGACACCTAGAATGCTGCTTCTATAATAAACCTATGTACCTGCAACTAGATCAAACATGCAAACATGTCAAAGCTACCAGAACATCATCTACTTATCCATGTTAGTGACTAAGGAATCTAACAACATTTACATGTGAAATCAAAACAACAGTAATGTGGGATGGAAATCAGCTTTGCATTAAGATGAATGGAGAAGTTTACAACCAATTAAGCCTTAGTGTCGACGTGCATCTCCATGAAACCAACACTTCGTCCCCATAAGCTCCAACTTTTCTCTCTATGCTCTCAAATGGTTTGGGCCAAGTGGTCAATCCAACATCATAACAATACCTCTCTGGTTCTCCCCCTCAACCATGGACATGAGCTTGTATTTATAAGGCTCAATGGATAGGAATGGTTGAGAGATTTGTGGATGAGGTGGCCTCTAAGATCCTATGATGGGGGATATCGAGCTCAACTGACCCACAATGATAGGGATAAGGGAGGACATGAGGCTCATGATCTAGAAGCCTTGAGAAACTTCTCATTTTCCCATTTTACCTAGGGTACCACTTTTCTCCTCTTATGACAGAGCGGTTTAGGTTAGAAACGCTTATGAACCAAAGTCCACAGGCAGTGGCACCGCTTATGGAAAACAAGATACAGGCAGTGCAAGCAAGGTACCACTCATGGTTAATAGGGAAAGCACGGTGCTGAGTATTTTCATGAAAGATTGACAAAAAACATGGGTCTTCACTCCAAGTGCTGGGATTAAGGGCAAATATGTAAGTCAAAAGGTCTTATCACATGGTGGTGACAGGATTTGGGTGTAACAGAAACTTCTCCACTTTTGTAGCCCATTCCTGTATAACATACCTGTGAGGCGCATCCAGTGTGTCTTGCACAATATATGTATATCATTTTTGGTCTAAGGCTGTTTGCGTCTTAGTGTCGTGGTCACCATATAATAGCCTTTGTATTTTGGGTAAAATATCTCTTACTGCCTTCACACCCTCTGGTACTAACGGCACCAGCAGTGGAGGATTTCCTTTCCTCGGTATTGAAACTTTGGGTTCATTTTTGTGCTGGGGTGGGACATATGGCGGCAATAAGTTTCTCATATCAAAATCATCTACCGGTGGGTTTTCATCGGGGGTGTTACTCCTTTTCCCTTTCACTTTCCGGTGCTGGTGCATTGTGCCTGCTGAAGTGTTGGTGGGTTTGGTGTGTCTTTCCGAATTGGTTTAGTGGCATTCGACTTGACTCCAGCACTGTTTTGCTCATTAACAGGGCCCATTGGTGGTGGGATATATCTAGCTATGTCTTCCATTATCGGAGTAGGTAATACATGCTCGAATTCAACTGTGCTTGTGCTTAAGACATAAATGACCATACTATAACCTCACCAGTTTGTTGCTTAGAGTTTGTCACAATAATAGTGTTTTCCCTCGGTATGCCAGGATGGAAGGCAGGGTAGTGAGGCTTAATAAATACCCTAACCGATGTTAGGCATACTTCATACACACAATTTAAATTTTCCGAAGGGAATCTGGCCTTTTCGTCGCATGGGTGTACCACAGCTCTTAGAACGAAGCAGTTTGCATTATACCACTACTGTCATGTCAATGAATTAGTAGTTATTGTGAAGCAACATGTTAGTACACCACAAAGCTTGCTGTCAGTTTCTTTTTTTTAATTTCCTTTCTAACAGGGTGTCGTGTATTTTCACACGTGCGATCTCTTTGCACTTCGCACATCCCTTCTGACACATGGATATTATGGCGGCTGGGTCACTATCCGTCGGATTTGTCGTGATTTTATACCACGATGCATAGTTATTCCTATTTATGTTGCATTGATGTCGGTCCTTTTCCGCAATGGTTATCTCCACACAAATTTTCTCCTTTAACACGTGTAGTGCATCATTAACTATTAGATGTTCGCTTGTAATTTCAACTATCTGGGCAAGGTTTAGAGTTAAAATTTTCCACTTGATAGTTCCTCGTCGCATCTCCTATGATGTGTACCATCCTCTAGGCACCATTTCCAAGGTATGGATGAATCGGTGAACCCATTCCTGTTGCGAATATGCTTTCCAAGTCATGTGACAGTGCTCAATATGTTTTCCAGGATCTGACAATCTTGTGTATTTATGATCAACATAGTTGATCTCATCTCCAAATCTGATCTCCATCAGTATTCTACATTACGGCTAGTATGAGATAGATTGTTTATGTGTACCCCACCATCAAGCGGGCATAGCTTTTAGCACACTATCCAGAGCGGATAGCCGCTGCAATTTTGTGACCTTGTCTTTTTATTCCTCCAAGAAGGATGGAAGGTTAGGAAATCCTTCATACGTAGGCAGTATGCTTGCTTCGACTCCTAATCTTCGAACAGCTTTTGTGATCCTTGCACATTTGCGCATTGACACTTTGTGTAGCCTATTCTGCTAGTTTTCTAGGGCTTTTCCTTTGTCAGACGTGCACGAGCTTACGTTGTACCAACTTAGGTTTCCATCAATTGTGGGGTTAATATAATCTTCCTTTGAATACATGATGTTATACAACTGGTACAAATAGTTCTCTTTCAATTCGCTATGCACAAGTACAACATAACGCTTCCCTTTAAGGGGATCGATGGGAGCAACCACTCTCATTACGGAATCCTCAAAAGACAGGATCCTTTTCTTGAAGCTTATGATTGTCTGGTTATCAATAGCCCAATCAATCCCTAGAAGTGCAGGGTAGGAATTTTCGTCATCAACAATGTCAATGACCTCGAAGTCAGCATATGTTCTCAAGCCTTCGACATCCACGGGCACTTGGGACATTCCACCAATTGGTAGCACCTTCGATTGGTTTGCAAGCCGTAGCTAAAGAGGAGACCAGTCCAGTTGCATCTTGTTCATGATTTCCCATGTTTGTCTTATCAATATATTGACATTTGAGCCCAATTTGAGTATGATATAGTCCATATCATAATCTCCTATCTGTGCAGTAATTTGCAATTCTCGGTTTGTCTTTCGTTTGCTTCTGACTTGATTGACTCTTTTTTCAGAGCGCATATCTGGTGTGTTGTCTTCTATGTATGATGTCAACTCTGTGACATCATCTTTGTCATGTATTAGTGCTAAAAAACTTTTGAAAAATTCCCTGAGCTTACTAACCTTTTTAGTGGGCGGTCGTCTAATTAGTTGTTCAAATCGTTCGGGTATAGCTCTCACTTGTCTCGATTTCGATGGTTGATTGGTATCAAAAAAGTCTTATTGCGCTTCCAAGAAGACTTCCTTCTCCTATTGGACATCTAGCAAAGCTTTCTTTTGGTCCGCATGTCGCACCTGCGAATGTCCTTACGGTGTATTTTGTTCTTCTCCTATCACAGCACCTCCTCTTATAACTACAACAAGGTTGGGTTGTCTTGGTTCAGCAGAAATCATTTGAATATTCAGATTAGGGTTTGGAATTGGATTCTGCACTGGGTTGGGGTTAACGACAGTTCTATCCTGCCATTTCGCAATAAGCTGCGGACACTTTTCGATAGTGTGATCAAATGCTTTACAATATGTACAATTTTTTGCAGGACTTTGACAATCTCGGACAAAGTGTCCTGGCTGCCCAAAATTATAGCATACAACTTGGCCTCTTCCTTGACCAAATCCTCCTCTTGGTTGTTGTCCTCGACCTCTAAAGCTCCCACCCCCACTTTGTGGAGGGTATTGTTGTTGTTGAGAATACTGGTTTGGTTGGTATTACGACTGAGGATATTGTTGTTGTTGACAATACTGGTTTGGTTGGTATTACAGCTGAGGATATTGTTGTTGTTGAAACTACACAAGCTAATACTGAGGCTGCGCTCGTTCATCTTGCATTTGTTTCTCATTTTTCATTAGGTAGGTATCCATCATTTTCTCCTGGAGCAGCTAGAAGGCTCTGCAATCCTTTTCATCATTCCCTATCGATCTACAAAACTTACAATACAAACTAGCAGGGGCACTTACAATATTTTGTAAGTACAAACGTTCCTCGGACTTATGACCTCTAGTCTGGTATACTATGCATTAAGGCATTCCTTAGGTGTTTAATTGGTTCAGCACGCCTGCTGCGACAAAATTCATTAGCGTCGGGAAATTGTCCTTATGGTGCCCATTTGTTCTACATCTGGTACACCACAGTTCTTCCTGAACATATTTGCCTCTTTTGATATCCTGGAGCTGCACCGTAAGATTGGCTAGTTGTGACTAAATTTGCATCATGTCTGAGCCAGTGTCTCCAACTGGTGAGGCTTCTAGCTTCATAGCTATCTCCAAAGCCTTTGTCTTCGAAACTAGTTTCTGTTGCATCAATGACGTTCATATGTGTGGCAACAAGGCGGAAATGAACCATTCCTTGTGTTGCACATCCGACATTTGAAAACTGACCTTAGCCATTAACGTCTTAAATCTCTGGTTAAAATCCCAAACAGATTGTGTTGGTAGCTGCTTGATCTCCTTGATCTCAGTGATACATTGCGATTCAGAATTTGGTTTCTTAAATTCATCAATCAATCCAATTCAAATCTCATTAAGAGTATTTGGGACCACTCCTACTAGTACTATGGAAAACTTCATATACCAATCTAGTGCACGGCCTCATAGAGTCATAATCATATGTGCTTTCTTGATGTTCTCATCTTGGATCTTTCATACAGTCCAAACGTCATCACACAGAAATCAATGTTGTTTTAGGTCTTCCAACCCATTCCCATTGAATATTGGGAGCTTAATGTCAGTTCCAACCATTGGGTTGATCGGTGCTGTATTAACTAGTGGTACAGTAGGAACAAAATGTGGACTAGTTGGACTTCCTTGTGCGCTATTTATAGTGTCAATATTACTCGTATTTACAGAAATACTTGGAGATGGTTCTCGTGTTCTTACCTCTGGTACCATCGGCGAGTTGAGTACACATTTTAGTTCCAGAGCTTCAGTCGACTACTCGGATTCTTTGTCTGCCTCTGAGATTTTTTGGTACTCTTCTTCCTCATCACACGAGCCTTTGTTTAGGTACGATGTAAACTCGTATCCTTCTTCTTCATGCTCTGTGTTGCAACTGCCTCGTCCAAACAGAGCTTTTCGCCTTTTGTCAAACTAGAATCTCCTTTCGCTTCTCAAAAATCTAGAGTTTAGTTCAATTCCTCCTTCTCCTAGGAACATCTCACTCCAGGGTTCTACTAAGACATAGACACCCTTTTCTTCTCAATCTATCATTCACAGAATGCCCTTTTCACATATGAGCATTTTGATCCACGTCTTCCAAGATGAGAGATATCTACTACGTGGTCCTTGAAAAAAATTATCTCAGCCTCACTGCATGAGGCTATCATGTCAACGATGAACTCAATGATATATCCCTCTATGATACTATCTATCCATAAATCTACAACCCTTGAAATAGGGTTGTTGATTCTTTTCAGCCGCTCAATTAAGGCTGGAGTCCACTCTATCGGTTCCCCTCCTTGAAAAAAAAAATTGGGTTATCAACTTAGACCACCATTCATACAACAGAGTGGGGAACTCGGCAAAGAAAATTTCATGAATGTCCGAATATATGTACCATTCTAACCACTGTGTCAGTGTCCACTAAGATCCTTCACTCTCTTTCTGTGCGAACTCTAGCTCTTTTGCGTCCACCCAACTTTGGATCTTTGGTTTCATGGGATGCCAGAAAATATCCCTCAACACACACTTTAAGGTCTCGACAACGGAACCATTTGTTGGCCTTTTTCCCCCTACGACCCAATTTTAGTCCCCTCTCTCTGGTCAGTGCAAAAAATCCCAAGATATCGGCCCGATGGAGCAGATCCCAGCCGGCAGCACCTAGGACACAGAAGCCGTCTCGCCCGAGATATCTTAGTTCTTATGGGTAACTGACATAACCATGTTTCTGTAATTTGTGTGGGAGGGTGTCTAATTCCTTGGCCCTGCACCAAGGTTTCCAGCGAAGACCGGGAAGGTGGGTTGGTGGTTTTCACTTTAATTATTAATACTGGAGTACTACTCGCCCTTATTTACGCAAGCTTATGCCAATGCATAGTGAACAGTCATCACAGATCTATTTATTACTTGGAATACAACATTCATATAGTTGTCTCTTTAAAGCACAATAACCAATCAATCATTAAAACGGTAAATAGGCATTGTCTAAGCTATTTAACATTCACACATATACACAGCATGTAACGTGGAAACCCATCTAGGCAAAAACCACAAGGTGCTCTTCATTGGCATTGGCATGAGGAAATAGATGCACCTTTGGTCTGTACATAAGCTATAGACTCTGTTCAATGTATTCTCTTCTATCTCTACAAACTTCTTCTTCCTCTCATGCTCTCTATTCTTCTCTATCTTTATCGCTCTACTCTAATCCTACTCAGTGATCCGCACAATGCCTGGATCGACTCGACCTTCTCTATCTGTCTGTGCACTTAGCTGCAGATCCGCTACTCTGATGCACTCAGCGATCCAGATTTTCCTACTCAAAATTGTTGTATCCTCTACTTAGCTCCAAAAATGTATAAACAATACTTAACTACTAGGCTAACTGATTGACCAACTAACCCATGTACATCTTTGGTTTCTCATTTTATAGCCTTATTACAAACTCGATATATTCCCATACATGCTTGTTACAGACTCAATCATGACTTGATACAGACTCAACTACAGTCACTATCTCAACCGACTTACTTTCTTTAGCCCACAAGTTGTCTTTCCTATTCTAGCAAAATATGACAAAAGAGGAGTTATCGACCTGACTTACAAAAATGTCTTACGTGTGTGGTTTCTGCTAGCTCCATCTGAGCTCGTACCCACGATCACTAAGAGTTGTTGCTTCTCAGCATCATGCCTTACTGTCACTTTATGGCCGTTACCTTCTCTGCACGCCTGCTTCCGCGAATATTCTACCATCTCATTACATCTCCTACTCTATACTTCCATCATAGCTTACAAAATTGGCGCAACTTCCTCGTCCCACGACTTTACTTTTTCTTTCTCCTTTTCTTCCTTCTTCTGTCACAACATCCTTCCCTTTTTCCTTGATGTTGTTTCCTATGTCACAGCTCCTTCTCCTTCTTCCTTGTACTCTTTTTCGCTTACTTAGGCAAAATTCCATATGAATTCTTCCCTTCTATCCTAGGCCTAATAGGCCAGGGGGGAAAACACCGGTTCGGATCTGTCGCAAGGGGGTCAGATCTATGACGGTTAAAGGCATCAAAGGAGAACAAACCAGTAGAAAGACTTGAAAAAACAAATATCCATATGGATCGACCGAGTGGAGTCACCAAAACTATAGTGGGGATTTCTCCGCTACTTACTACGTCCAAAAGAACCTACCCTAGATCGTCCAGATCATAGGGTAGAGTTCAACAATAATAACGGGAAACAAGAACAAAAATAATAATATTTTTTAGGTTTTTCAAATATATTTTACTAACTGACAAACATAAAATCATTCATACCTTTCTTTTGAAGTTGTGCCACCGTAGTCGTATGAGGAAATGGTCCCACGGGTCTCCAGTCTCTTCCACGAATGGTTGTCAAATGGGGAATGGATCCAAATGGGTATGGAGTGAACTCAACGTACACCATGAGAATGGTATGGAAAGATATGAGAATGATGAGTGAATGACAAAAGGTGTGACTAAAAGTTGACCAAAAAGTGTTTTGGGGGAGGCCTTCACAATGTATTTACAGGATGGTCCAAAGTTTTTTGACCCATGGTATTTTATTTTCCATGGTATTTATCTATGGTATTTTTACCCATTCTCATTTTTAGGGTTTTTTGGTCCTTTTTGGAGAGAGTGGGGATAAATCACAATAAATGCTCAACTTCCCTTCATTTATGGGGAATGAATAATAATGTTTTGGACCATATTTGGTGGAAATTTAGTTGAGAAGGTCAAAATGGAGGAAATAATGGTGGGAATATGATGTATAACTATGATTTAGACCATGGAGAATTAGGTGAACAAATTTTGGTGTTAACATCCAAGAAGTGAGATCCCTCACTGCAAGGGCAAGCAAAAACATGACTTCACGCTAATCAAGGGCACCCAGATTTGAAGTCCACGCTAATGAAAATATTTTTGGACATTCTTTCACTATAGGATGCAATCTTGGATGTCTGATTAGATCCCTTTCATTTGATAAGTGGCTTATAGAGCCTACTCTACTGAAATGAATGAGTTTGAGGGTGAACTACTATAAAGTAGCTCACTTATTTAGGACTGAACTAGGTGTGAATGATGGTGATGGGTTGTTTCCCACCCAAGAAACATGTTTGTTTGGTATTTAGCACAAAGTTGATTTGTGTCCAGGGTCTTATAAATGAGTAAAAGGCATCATGATCGAGTGATGCAAAGGACACGTAATGAGGCCATTTCCCTTGGAGTAAAACTTTTAGATAGAGTTGGATCAAAACATGTAAAATTGGAGAAAAATAGAATGTGGTGGCCAATTTGTTATGAAATCCCTCTCTGATTAAGCTCAAAATTCCATGTTGCATTCTCAATTTGTGCTATGTGATGACTAACCAATTATGTGTTTTGTATTATCTCGACCTCCTTTGTAAATCAACTATAAATGGCAATGATCCATCGAGCACAAAGCCTTCAATCTCACGGTCATGTGTAAGGAAGACGTTCCACATGTACATGAATCAAACTCACACTTACTCAATTTTATATGTCATCACCATTTTATATTGAAACAATGCATCTCGTATTGCATACGTCTTTTTGTTGGAATTATATTAATCAGAAGGGGGGACAAGAGTTGCCTACATGGAACTCATGTCCCTCATACACTTTTATTAATTATAATGGCATGTCATGTTGAGATCATAAGGAGCATAACTTAGTTTAACAAGTTATATGGTAGCGAATACATGTCGAAATAGCTTTAATAAAAACAATTGTAAATAAAATTTATAACCGGTATATGTGTTGTAGAATTGTCTGACTATCTCCTTGTAAGGATTTATAACATTTGTTGCATGCCCTGAGTTTTCTAATTGCACAAGTTCAAATTGACTTGAGCATGGAAGATACTCATATTTCCAATGAAAACATAGTGGCAATAATCTCTAAATACATTAAATGTTGGTTGAAGGTAGTAAGGTTGTTACAATGTTTAACTCCATATGCTTGGTATTATACTTTATCAATATTTACATTTGTGGGTATTTTTGATGAAACAACATTTTGAAACGATTATGCAAAGGTTGTGTTATCAAAGATCGGGCCAATAGTAAAAAAAATTCAACAACTATATCTTAATTTCACTAAGTTGCAATGTCACGAGTGTCGACAGCGGCATCAACATTATTATGGGATTCTTACCCCAATAACCACACGACGATTGATGAAGGCAGCAGTGAAAGGATCCCTTGTGAGTAGTGGGAGAACAAAGGAATGATCCCTTCCTAGATTTTGGAGAAGAAGCGTTCGTCGCAACATATTCTAAAGATGAATACATGCTCATGTATTTTGGTGATCTTATTCCTTATTCTAACTTCAACTATAAACCATGGGGTTGAACAACCAATGACGCCATTTTCTGCAATAAAGAAACACAAGATGATAATAATAACAATATGTGCAAAATTCACAAACTTGAGATAGAAAGGGAGAGTATCAAAGAAAAAGAGACAAACTAATAGAGAAAATCCTTAATTGTGTGGGCGCTTCATAAACCACTTGTAAGGCATTAAAAACAACATTTAATTCAAAATGTAGTTAATTACACTGAAGGTGTTATTTAAGGGGTTGCTTCTCTGAAAAAGTTTTGTTGTTTGTCTACAGCATATGAGAAGCCTCCCAGTGTCATGTCTTTAATATTTTGGATTTGGAGGATATTCTACCAGGAGATTGTTTATCCATCCCTATCAAAAGGAAAATCCAACACTGTTAAATAAATGGTACATCCTGCCTTACTACTATTTGATGGCATCTTGGAAAGAGAGGTTTTCTTCATGGCTAGAAGGAGACCAATCCTACCTGGCCAAAGTGGATGGAATGGACCATTAATTGCAAATCCTTGCCATGAAATCTCAATGCATTCTATTTTATCTTATCAGCGACAACAATCCTTATTTTGAATGGCCAAATGGACTATCTCTTATGATATGAATCCGCTGCTGCACAAAAAATTGAATTCCGGCCTAGACCCTGGGCCTGGTCTCTATGAATCCTTATGATAATGATTCCTGCAATGAGGGTCATGTTCAAAACACATGAGAGAATTGTATTGAAAGGGATCAGACCGACCTACCTTATATATGTCCCCAACCAACCAAATACCCCACCTACCAATGAATCATGTATAGGACCAATCCATGCATCCTTTATTTCGCCCCTAAAAAACATTTGAGGGGTTATAGCAAAGGATTGAGACACAACTTGGGAGCTGGATAAACCAATAGCTCATCTTCTGCCAGGGATCTTCAAAATTGGTTCTCCCCTCATTTATGAACGAAGGAAATAATTCTAGAAAACATAGACAACGCGATGAATAATAGCGAGCGAAAATTGCATTCCAGAAATTGCATTGTCGGCCTGACCAGTGAGCTATCTCGTCCTTTCACTTAACCAGCTTGAATTACACAACACAGCACGAGGAACTTCGCTACTCCTTTCGCTTAACCATCTTGAATTGCAGAACACAACACGAGGGACTTCACTACGGACACAAGTTCTTAATCAGTCTTTTGCTGCCGAGGTCAGAAAATCGTGTATCTTTGTGACTCGAAGCTTCTTCTACTTCTCCTTTAGCTTAACAGACTTAGATCACAAAAAGCAGAACATGTAGGCTTCACAGAAACAACTTCTTTAAGGCCAATTACAGCTAATTATGGAAGAATAAAAGCTTTATATAATAACAAGTAATACACAAGAAGCTTGTGGAAGACTCTTCAATTTTGTGAGGGAAGTTAAAAAAATTACAAATCATTAACGATACTTTGACACTTAAATGTGTCCTGTGAACCACCTGCAAACTTGTCAAGATGCATATACCTCGTATCCTCTTCTCCGTCATTATCTGAATCTGCTCCCTCCCCCACTAAATCTAGAGGCCACGGTCACCACTCCAAACTTGGAGGAGCTAAATTGAGAGAGGAAAGCCTTGTAGTGATAATTCCAAGTGCCATTTGCAACGAAGGAAGAGTGGGAAGAATGTGTCAGGATTTTCTATCGACATGCATGCCTAGCTTCCACGTGTATAACAACCTGAAAACATAGACAACATGGTAAATAATAGAATAAAATTAACATGTAATGGCATAAATGATATAGAATACGAGGTAAACAACAAAAGAAAGTTGACCTCGAGATTCTTCTTTAATTTTTTTTTTTTGGCATGTTTGTTTATGGATTTTTGTTCTAGGAGTCACTTATGAATTTGAAGGTTGAAGAAAGGTTTATGAGAGTCTAATGAGTGGTCATATTTATATTATTTATTTTGCAAAGAAATGTAACAATAAGAAAATGACTTTGTGTTTGTTCGATTGTAATTCTCAGTTTCATATATCAAAGCTTACGGCTCAGAGGGCCTCCACCCATCGTGATGGTTTGGGATCCACAAGGAGCGAAGGGCACCATGTATTTTCCTTTAAGTGTAGTGAAGAGAAAAGGTAAAAATAAATTCAATGGAATTGTTACGTCTATCAAAACTTGTGCCCCTAAGCTACAATATGTGTAGGGAAGGGGGTTGGATTATGCATCCATTACGTCATGAAAATTGGACAACAAGATACTAATGGACATCATAACTATATACTATAGATATTCAATATGAAGATTAACTTGGGATATTAAAAACTTGAAACACAATATTTTCTTCACCTCTCAACCTTATTTGGCCATTCAATGATCTTCAAGACATGAGATTATAAGAGGATCCACTTGAATGGTCGACATGAAAAATGGTGTCGCTTGTGCAAATTATTATGTGCAGAAATTTTGATGTCTCGCATAGTTCAAGTTTCAATTTCAAAGGTATAGTCTCTCCACATCCAGGTCAGGTCTCAGTTTCAAAGGTATAGTTCCTCCACGTCCAAGATTTAGAGGTTCTCTAAAGCTAGCTAAAACTTGGAAAACTCATATAGCTATGCCCCTTGGATTTTTGGACTTTTTTTCTTTGTAAGATTTTGTTGGCATAGGAGAAAACATTGACTTAATCACCGAATGTTTTCAAATTTAACAACTTTATGTACAAAATCCTTTTGGAGGAAACTTATTTTCACTTATGTGGAGATTTAGAAGTTTGATGTAACTTATTTTCCTAGAGTTTCTTTCATTAGATAAAGTTATATTATCTACACACAACTTTCTCTCATTTTTTAAACATATCGAAGTTCTCTTCAGTGTTTCATTTCCCCCGCTTTGGGGTTATGATAGTTTAAAGAATAAGTTGTATTATTCAATTCATTTTCCCTACAACACGTGTCTCGTATGGGTGGGTGGTTGCTTATTGAATTAATTCTATTGTCACTAGGATTTTGGAGCACGAGTTTGATGTGTTGCATTTGTGGTATATCTTGGCATGAATACGGGTAGTGGAGGTGATGTCCACATGAGCATCCTTTGCTAGATCACACAAATTTTTGTGGATATTAATTCAGTGCATGACAATCGGGCAGTGAGGGGCCACAGGGATGTAAGGTGTCAATTAAACACCTTTTCCAACCCTGATATTTATGTCATCCCTTGGGAAATAACTTTAATATCCGTGATCAAATATTAGTAATATTATCTTCAAGGTTCCAACTTTAATTATGTTGATTTTCAACTTTTTTCCAAACAATGGCTTATGAAGGCTTGTTAGATGCTCTAATTCAATAATGGAGGAAGGGATTTATAATTTAGGATTTGAATAAAGATGTCAAGACCATAAAATATACCACTGTATATGTGCCAAAATCATATCTCCTTTAAATGTTTGGTGGTTGGTCGTTAAATCGGGCTTATGACTTGTGTCAAACACTTTGTATGTAACCTCTTAATTCTCAACATTGAAGCATGGAGAGTACAAATCACATCATCTAATTCAAATGGAGATTTATTGACTTAGTAAATAGTATGAATGATGTAAGTATTTCATATTTTTGCAAGCAATAACAGCCGCTAAAGGCATGAATTAAAATATAGGAAGGCTAGCTCCAACTTTCCACACAAGAGTGTCTTGGTTTCCAACTCATTCCAAACACCCCCAAACCCACTCAAAATCTTCCAAATAGGCACAAATATATTCAAACACACCCAAATATATTCCAATGGCTCACTATCATACTTTAGGGAGATCTATGGAAGTTTAACGCACAATTTAGTGAGATGATATGGCCATATTAAAAGATTTGCACATACACCAACCAACAATTCAATATTTGAACACAATATGGAGAAAGTCACTGTAAATTTTTATTATGAATGTTTGGAAACAATAATCATACTAATTACAACAATAAATGGCTCTTATTGCAGCTTCAAAACTAAGAAATATAGAGATGGAAATGCATAAGTGTACCCCTCTACCAGAAGACATGATGAATATAGTAGATATGGTAATATGAGTGTATATTGGTCATTCATAAACCTTTTTAAGTGAAAAATAAGTTTTTCCCACTTGAAAAGATGTTCTAAATGCAATGGAATAGTTCTCACATCGAATAAATGCTCAAAACTATCGAAACCAAAACCACCATTTTGGCTCACCAACACCGATACAAGCTCTAAATCAATAGAAAGATGCTCCAAATGATAGATCTGCTTCCGAAATCATGCTCCCAAGTCATATATACGTGATATACATCCCATGAAATATCCATGAAACATAAATGGGATCCCACCGGTACACCCTCCTCGAATGATAACCAATCCAACATATTAGAAACACTAAGAAATCAATACAATAAAAGTATTGGAACACTAATGAATCTTCATATATACAATAAACCCACACATACATATGATAGATGAATCTCGAAGGAGAAATCTGAGTGATCTCTCACAATACAAGAAATGAGGCACAAATGAAGATGATTTTTAGTATCTCCTCCTCTCTACTAGCTAGGGTGGAATCTCTCACCAACGAAACTAGTTAAAAAATGCAAGGGACACGTCTCCAATGCTAGAAAGGGGCTCATATTCCAAGCTATGAAAGCCACAAGATATCTCCAATTCATAAGTAAATTTTCCAAAATATCCCTAATAGGTTCCCTCACCCTTCTTTTATAATTCATTCTTCACCTTTCCCTCCTAGAATTCTCTCTCAAAAATATCAATAAAATATAAATAAATATTATTTTCATGAGAAAGTTATACCTTGGAATACCTTTGGAAACATTAAATTTCCTCTCTAATGTTATTTTGGCCTCTTGAATACTTGTTCTACCTTGAATTTCGAATTTGGAGATGCTTAACTTGATTTATGGGAGTTACACCACCATGTGGAGCTTTTCTTCCCTCATGCTCCCCCTTTGGCTAAATTTAGGACCTGCAACTTGTCATAGATTGGCATAGATGTTGACATAAGTTGTCATAGATTCCTTTACTATTTTTAACTCTAGGATTTACAACTCATGAGATTCCTTCCTTATGAGCTTCCTTCCACTTTATATGGGAGTTACACCTCATGTGGGATCAATTCATCCTCTAATGCACCCTCCTTGTCCATATTCTCTCAAAATAATAATAAAATGTGATTCTTAGGAGAGAATGATTCCTAGCTTCATAAAACCTTGGTTTTTCCTTAGTTCCTCATGACCCCAAATCACTACTTTACTAATTTCCATGAACTTTACTAGGTGACTTTGTTCATTGCCTCCCCTAGTATAAAGGAGTGGTACATATCAACATATTTGGGGACATTGTAGTCCTCCCCACCCAATATTGCTTGTCCTCAAGTAATTTAAATTTTGGTGTGGCGCATATTATCCTTCCCCCAAGATTTGTACAAATAATTTTCTTATCTCCTTCCTTAGTGATGACTACATTATAATGTAGTAATTTTAAATGTACTGAGTCATCAACTTTATACTCCACCATATAAACCATAACAAGGTTGAAAATTATGCCATGGTTCCAACCCAACCGAAAGGAAGTAAAGTATCCTCTGCTCAATGCATAGTCTTGCAAGATACTGACATAGGAAGCAATCTTGACACTACCAATAAGAAGAGAAAATCTATACTAAAACCACTCAATCAACTACACACTCAATTGCTCTACAAAGAATCTCATCCTGTGAAATCCAATACTAACTCTCACCTCAAGTCCTATTGTTGAAAATATCTCCTGCACTGTATCTCCAAGATCCCCAGCAAATATCAGAAAGGAACCACCATGATGTCATTGATCCACTCTAGTCATAACCAACCCACTGTCATACTTTGTCTGCATCCTCCTCTCTTGGATATCCAAAGTCAAAAATACATGAAAGTTGAATCTAGAACCATGGATAGTGTCATGTATAGGCATCTACGTGAAATCTACCATTCTTATGCCATACTCTATGCTAAATACATGAAAATGAATTATATCCCGATCATTGTTCATGACTCTAGTCTACTCATGAAATCCCATGATCCCCTCAAGAGATAGCTCCATCTCCTCTGCTATCCTATCCCCAACCCAGCTAAAGCAACTAAGTCTAAGAATGATCCCAGGGTCCCAAATGTACCTAAGAAATTCAAAGGTCCTAGTGAATCCACCTATACACTGCATACAATCACTATGAAGAGCCTCACATAGTCTCCCAATCCTCCTAATAGGAAAACATTGTATCCATCCATCATAAGGTATCCTACCTAAGAAACTAATCCATTGATCCACATGGATAGTTGGCTCTACCTCTTATGTCAACTACTAAACTATTGAATAAAGGAATACCAGGATCCCATTGTATATATTGCACCCCTCCGATCATCATTGTCATCCAAAATAATCCATAACTATGGAGGATGCCATGATCTCACCACCAAATTGGAATTTCATCACTCCCAATGATAATTTGAACTTTTGTGAGCCTACCTCTCCAATAGAACATGAAGCTCCTCTTATGAAACCTACACACCATAACTATGGATCACATAAATGTCATTGGTCCTACTCATGAGACTGAACATTGAATAGAATGTTATGGCCCCAATGTGTATCCATCCTTTTCATACATATATCCAATAAATCCATGGATGCATATACTCCTCTACTGGTTGGTCCATACAACATGTCCTCAACCATCTATTCCATGGCTAAGCCTCTCTCCCACACAAGTGGATCATGATCCTCGTAATCTAAAACAAATTCTTGGACAACATTCTCCATGTCAATCCTCTCCTCAAGCACCTATAAATTTGAATGCTCCTCATGCTCAATCCTCACATGAGGCTCCTCCATCGACTCATGAATGCAACAACCATGTACAATTGACTACCCAATGTGTAGAAAGAATAACAAAATCAACCCGACTTCTCATGAAGTTGCTCAACCTCCATTTCTAATTTTTGAAGGGCTATGTGTTTGCACTTCCAAGAATATTTGGAAACCTGAAGCTCGTGGGTAATCTTATCAACTTCCCTTTTCTTATCTTCTACAAACTTGAGGGAAAGGTCTTTGTCCATGAATAATGGCAAGTAATCTGATTTCATCCTATCAAATTCCTTCTTAATGATGGATAAATGATCACTAGTGACCCCTAAAACATATCCTTTATGTCTCTCCTCAATTTGATTCCTCCACATAAGGTATTCAACAAATTTAGGTGCACCATATGTCCTTGTCAATACTTGCAACATCCTCCCTTGTGTGACTAAGAGTTGGTTCTCTAAGTCATGAAATGTCATCCTTCCAAGACTGTGTATGTTGTCACCTAAGAGGTCATCCAACTCATGTGGATCATGAAAGCTCTAATTAATTTATTCATACCTTTAATTTCTCAAGGTTTCTGTCTTGTTTACATTTTCTAATGACTAGTATACAAAATCAGAATGTAGGTGGCATGAACCCACAACACATAACTTATCTTTAACACCAAAATTGTTAGTACCAAGATTAAAATATTTTACAAGACTTTCATCTTTACATGAAATGGATTTTCTATCATGTTATTGAAAGGAAATGTGATTGTTGAAAAAATAATATTTGTGATCGCACCTTTGTGTTACATATTCATCATTCCCATGTGGTCTATCAGTGATTGTATGCTCCAACAATTTGTGTTCAACCTAAAGACTCAAGGTTGAAATATGTGGTTCCTTTTAACCCAAGCTATCATATGGTTGAAAAGAGTTTGTAAACGTGGCTTCATTTTCTTTAGGCTCCCACATGATGACTGATTTTTTCTCTCATCGTGCACATTTGAAGGTTGAACAATGACAATGGAATCACCATCCTTTGAACTAGTTTCATCACGTGAAATTTTGGATGCTCTATTGAAAACATGCCAAACATCTTCTTTTTAATTTTTGGTGTAGAGAATTTTAGTAACAAGGCTTTACACTAATGAAAAATATTCTCTAACTCCCTTTATGTCTTATCCATGTTCTTCAATAGCTTCTCATAGCCCTGCATTAACCTTTCCCACTCAAGATTATCCTCCTTAATGGGTGAGGTAGGAAGGAAAATGGGTAACATTATGCCATCTACAAATCTAGCCATGGATTAATTTTCTTCTTTTAAAATCTTTCTCTTCAAATTTTCTTAAAAAATCCAATTTAGTTCTCACAACTTTCGAGTAACATGCTCTGATACCACTGTAATATCCATGATCAAATATTAGGAATATTATCTCCAAGGTTCCAACTTTAATTATGTTGATTTTCATTTTTTTCCAAACCAATGGTTTATGGAGGCTTCTTAGATGCTCTAATTCAACAATTGAGGAAGGTAATTATAATTTAGGATTTGAAAAAATATGCTAAGACCATAAAATATGCTTTATACTATTGTATATTTCCCCATACCTCTTTTAAATGTTTGGTGGCTGCTCATTAAATCTTGTACATGACTTTTGTCAAACACCTTGTATGCAACCTCTTAATTCTCAACATTGAAGCATGGAGAGTACAACTCACATCATCATATTCAAATGGAGAGTTGTTGGATTATTTAAAAATATGAATGATGTAAATATTTCATAGTTTTCCAAGCAATAACAACCCCATATGCATGAATTAAAATCTAGGAAGACTAGCTCCAACTTTCCACACAAGAGTGTCTTGGTTTCTAACTCATTCCAAACACCCCCAAGCCCACTCAAATTATTCCAAACAGGAACAAATATATTCAAGAACACCAAAATAGAGCCCAGTTCCTCACTAACATACTTCAGGGATCTCCTATGGAATTTTAATGCACAATACATTGAGATGGCATGGCCATATTAATAGATTTGCACATACGCCAACCAACAATTCAATATTTGAAAACAATATGGAGAAAGGCATTGTAAATATTTATATGAATGTTTGGAAATAGTAATAATATTGATTACAACAATAAGTGGCTCTTACTACATCTCAAAACCCAAGAAATACAGAGATGGAAATGCATAGGTTCACCCCTATACCAGAAGAGATGTTGAATAGAGTAAATATGGTAAAATGAGTGTATCTTGGTCATTCTAAAACCTTTTTGAGTGAAAAAAAAAGTGTTTCCAACTGGAAAATATGCTACGACTGCAATGGAATAGGTATTACAGACAATAAATTCCTTGAAGTATCAAAACCAGAACCACTGTTTCATCCCACCAAGATTGGTCCAAGCTCTAAATCAATAGAAAGTTGCTCCAAATGATATATCTACCTCCCAAATCATACCCTTGGTCATATATACATGATATAAATCCCATGGAAGATGAATGCAACATAAATTGGATCCCACTGGTACGAACTCCTTGACCGAGAACCAATCCAACACACTAGAAACATTGAGAAACCAATACAAGAAAAATATTGGAACGCTAATGAATCTTCAAATATGAAATAAAGTCACACATACATATTATAGATTAATATCCAAGGAAAAATCTGAGTGATCTCTCTCAATACTAGAAATGAAGCAGAAATGAAGAGATCTAGATGATCTCCTTCTCTCTAGTAGCTAGGGTGGAATCTCTCACCACCAAAACTAATACAAGGAGAACATCTCCCAATCTAGCAAGGGAATCATCTCCCAAGCTCCGAAAGCCAAAATAGCTCTCCAATTCAAAATTAAATCCCCAATAAGTTCCCTCTCCCTTCTTTTATAATTCATCCTTCACCTTTCCCTACTTTTAGAATTCTCTCTCAAAAATATCAATAAAATATTAGTAAATATTGATTTCATGAGAGAGTGATAGCTTGGGATACGTTGGGACACATTAAATTTATTCTCTAATGTTATTTTGGCATCATGAATACTTGGTATACATTGAATTTCAAATTTGGATATGTTTAGCTTGATTTGTGGGATTTACACCACCATGTAGACCCTTTCTTCCCTCATGCTCCCTCATTGGCTAAATTTAGGACCTTCAAGTTGTCATAGATTGTCATAGATGATGTCATAAGTTGTCATAAATGTTTTCATAAGTTTTCATTGATTCCTTTACTATTTTTAGCCTGAGGAGTTACAACTCATGAGATGCCTTCCTTATGAGCTTCCTTCCACCTTGGATGGGAGTTACACCTCATGTAGGACCCATTCTTCCTTGGCCATATTTTCTCAAAATAATAATAAAATATGATTATAGGAAAGAATGATTCCAAGCTTCATAAAATTTTCCTTGGACCTTGGTTTTTCCATAGTGCCTCTTGACCCCAAATCACTACTTTACTAGTTTCCATGAACTTTACAAGGTGAATTTGGGCATTTCCTCCCCTAGTCTAAAGGACTGGTACATAGAAAAATATTTGGGGACATTACAATAAAACCCTAATTCGTTTAACCAATTAAATTAAGTTAAATGGTATTGAATATTAGATAATAATAAATAAATAAAACTACCCAATGTGAAACTATTCAAAACCAATAAAAAAAATATGATCAACAACATGATTAATGCGTGGTCGAAAGGTAAGCAAACACAATATACCTATGCCTTCGGCAGGTATAATAAAAGGTATCAAAGGGGACATAGGAATTAGGGATTAGCTCAATAAAAGTTCATATGTAGGTTAGGGGTTAGATTTATAATGTTTATTAAGACTCTAAATTCTCTGGAAGTCTACAACGGCAACTCCCTTCTTGCAGTCCACTCATTCTGAATCCCTCTGCATGCATATGCTGCATGCTAACCCTCTGCATGCATACGTTGCATGTTGCACACTCAGCCAAGCACAGATTAATATTGGCTCATGGAAACCTTTAATCTCTAGGATCAGACAGATTTAGAAGCGGGTTTTTGCCCTTGCCAGGGTTGGTATGGATCCACCTGTGGATCCAACACTAGAAGACCATCGGAGGACATTGGATGCGGCTTTCAGGGCTCTTGTGGCCTTCACACCATCGCCTTCCTCATCTACATTTGATGGAGAATATGGCTTTGTTAAGTGGACTAATGCACCTAGAATACAGATCACGTCGGCAGCTTCAAGTATGAAATCTCTTTCTCTGAGTGAGCGGGGGTTGATAGGGTATTTTACTGGAATCTGGCCATCACCAAAAGCAATAGATCTCTGGCTGAAAAATAACTAGAAGACTCTGATCTCTGGGGTCCTACAGCACTGCTTCTACAGCAAGGGAATCTTCACTTTTCTATTCGAAAACAAAGAAGACAGGGATCTAATATTCAGAAGTGGGCCTTACTTCATGGGCCCCCAAGGGCTATACCTAAACCGTTAGAGTTTAACGTTTGATCCAGAAAAGGATGTACCCTCTGCAGCCCCAGTTTGTGTTCGCTTACCTCATATCCCATTACATTGCTGAAATGATGAAACTCTTCAGGCAATAGGAAACTCTCTTGGAAAATATATAGATAAGGCAAAACCGAAAGGTGCTCTTTTCTCCTGCGCAAGGATATGCATGGAGATTGATCTAGAAAAAGGGCTTCCAAAAATTGTAAGCCTTTGCATGGATGGATGGGAGCATGCTCAAAAAGTTGACTATGAACAACTATCATTCAAATGCAAGAAATTCCACGAGTACGGTCACTTCATCAAAAAATTCCCTAAATACGTGCAAGAAAATCTGGACAAAACTCAATATAAAGGGTGCATCACGCGAAAAAAGGAAGGAAAACGACACCCTCAAACCCCGAGACAAAAGGAGCCACGGGAAGAGAAAGGAAAAGAGACAAAATAGGGAGAAAAAGAGGTCACAAACAACAATTAGTTCAATCTTCTGAGTGTGGAAGAAGGGGAAATTATATCAAACGAAGAAACTCTAAAAGAAGGAATAGCAGAGACCCATGGCATCTTAGGAGAAAACAACATTCCACCAACTTCACACAGGGAAGAAAGGATAGATGCAGAGATGGAAGGCTCTCCATCGCTTGGAGGATCCTGGGTGGAAAGGGTAAAACAAGGCAGAGTTTCCTCTTTTTCCTGATCTCCTGGCTCATCTTCAAATGGGTCACAAGAGATCCATGAAATGGCTCTAGCCGCCAGAGGAAGAAAGTCACAAAGGTATCACAGAGAGCAGGAGGCAGAGAGAGAACTGGATTTAGGAATGCATCAAAGCATTAAAGAAACAAAGCTCCTTCAAAACCGCAAAAATACAGGGAAAGTGGAATGAAGGTCTAGGGCAGGACCTCAATTAGTCAAAAAATAATGAAAGTAGTATCTTGGAATTGCAAAGGGTTGGGTGGAGAAAACAAAGTGGAATAAATTAAAGACATCATTGGATCTAAAAGGATAGACTTACTGCTAATCCAAGAGACAAAAATGAGTGATGTGGAAGTACTGGCACTCTCACAACACTTCTGGAAAAATAGCAAGGGAAACACCATTAGTTCTAGAGGGCCCTTAGGGGGAATAGCAACCTTTTTTCTAGTAAGTATGATATAAAAAATATAGAGGAGAATAAATACTATATCCTCACAGAATTCTAGGAAAAAGATGATCCAAATGTTAGCTATGTATGCAATGTGTATGGGCCAACACATTCCAGAGATAAGCAAACATTCTAGAACAGCCTAGAAACTCTAAAAGGTGATCTAGCAGGGAAATAACTCATTATCATTGGGGACTTCAATGCCACCAAAGCACAATCAGAGAAAAGAGGGGGCTCGAGAGTAATAGATCCATACGAGGAATACATGGAATATTTGATCTCTGATCTGGATCTAATAGATCTGCCATTGAAAAATGGGAAGTATACTTGGAGTAATCGAAGATTGGGTGTGGGTTGCATTGCGGCCAAGCTTGATAGTTTCCTGGTAAGTGCCTCTTTTCTGCTTAGAGATATTACTCTCGCCTCCTTTACTCTGCCCTCGTCGGTCTCGGAACACAAGTTGATATCTTTGGTGTTATCAACTCCTAAAAACCTCGGACCTATACCCTTTAAATTTAACTCCTCCTGGATCCAAGAGGAAAAATCAATGGGAATAGTTAATAATGTGTGGGGATTGGCTTGCACTAACTCTCCTAGCTACATTTGGGAAAGAAATATTAGAAATGTTCACTGTGAACTAAAATCCTAGGTGAAAACTGAGTATAGAAACGCTAGCACTAGGAAAATCCAGCTACAATTTGGGCTAGCTGATCTGCATTCAAAGATGGAAAAGGAGGAAATTACCCTAATGATTATCAACCAAGAAAAAGGGCTAAATATAAATATCCTTAAAGCTTCTAGAAGAGAGGAAGAGGAATTGAGGGTGAAACCCAAACAGCTCTGGTTAAAGGGAGGGGACAGCAACCCAGAGTACTTCGATAAGAAAATAAAAACAAGGATCAGCTATAGCATGATCAATGAAATAAAGGATAAAGACGGCAACAAGATGGTGGATCAGGAGGAGATTAAGGCCCATGTTTTTCAGCACTTCAAGGATCTTTACATGGACAAGGAAGAGACTGATCCTCTAGCACAGGCAGACCTTCTCGCTGGAATTCCATCCCTTATAACGAAGTAGGATCACAATGACCTATCAAAACCCATTATTGAATATGAGATCAAAGCCGCCATCTAGTTTCTACATGCAGATAAGGTACCCTGACCTGATGGGTTCACCATCAATTTCTATAGGGAAGCATGGGATACTATTAAAGAAGATCTGAAAAGAATGCTAAACTAGACAAGAAGAAAGGATAAGGTAATGGGGGGCACCAACTCTTCCTTTCTCACCTTGATACCAAAAGAAAAAAAGCCCATTTCAATAGATCGCTTCAGGCCTATATCACTTTGTAACACCTCATATAAAATCCTCTCAAAAAATTTTGCCACTAGAATAAAGAAAATAATGGGAAGGATCATATCGGATGTGCAGGGAGGATTTATTGCAAGACGTCAAATCCTTGACAACATCATAATTGTTTAGAAAGCAATCCATACCAGCATGGAAAGAAAGAAGAAAGGTATGGCTATAAAGCTCGATATGGCTAATGCATTTGATCAAGTTAATCACTTCTTTCTTTTTGAAATTATGTCAAAATTTGGGTTCTCCTCTAGGTTCATAAAACGAATTAAAGCTTGTATCAGTAGCCCCTGGATTGCCTCGTTGATAAATGGCAGGCCAACTAAGTTCTTTCAAGCCACAAAAGGAATCAGGCAAGGTTTCCTACTGTCCCCATATCTATATCTCCTGGTAGCAGACTTTATCAGCAGAAAACTACGACAACAGTAGGATATTGGGAAGCTTAAGGGGATGAAAATTACTAGAGGTGTTAGAGCTTCAAATCACATGCAATTTGCAGATGATACCATCCTGCTTGGAGGCGCATCCATGATCATAGCAGAACGGTTCAGAAGAGTTCTCTCCACTTTTATTAAAGCTTTGGACAACAAGATAAATGCTACAAAATCAAGATCATACTGCTAGAATTGTCTCCCTGGAAACATGGCAAAGATATCTATTTTTCCTTCTTTCACCTTTTTGTCTTGACCCATGGTTCAACATCACCACAATACCAATAATAAACCACAAGACATCAGCCTGATAGAGTAACTCCATCGGAAACTCCTGCGAGGCAGGTGTAGTCTCACCTGAGATATCTAATGGGTAACTTCCAGAACCATGTTTCCGCAGTTGGCAAGGGATTATAGTCCCTTGGCATGCAGCCAAGGCACTCGACGAGGACAACTTAGACGGCTGGATAGTTCCTGCGCGACTAAGCACAACTGTATGTCAGCGCACGCAACATGACCTATTCTTCGGCCTTAGCAACTAGCGCAACTTATGCGACACAGCTAATCCTTTCAACTAATAGGCCACTTGCGACTTATACTTCAACTTAAGGAATTAGCTACAGCTTACTTGTGCATTCCAACAATTCTTTAGCAGCTATTCATTTACTAGTTAACAATATGGTACCAGGCATTCAACAATAGCTCATTATCATACAGTAAGCAAATAACAA
The DNA here is from genome assembly GCA_001517045.1 of Pseudotsuga menziesii. Classification (NCBI taxonomy): domain Eukaryota; kingdom Viridiplantae; phylum Streptophyta; class Pinopsida; order Pinales; family Pinaceae; genus Pseudotsuga; species Pseudotsuga menziesii. The sequence goes on from LPNX011103078.1 coordinate 103,886, forward strand.
CCATTCACATCAACATGCACAGCATCAATCAACCATTTAAGCACACAGAATAACATGGAAACCCATCTGGGAAAAACCACTAAGGTGCTCTTCATATGGCATGAGAAATGGGTATAGCACCTTGCAGTCTACGACTTGCAAACTGATCTTATGATATGTCCTTATGACTCAAACTTCTTTCTCTCATGCTCTCTGGTTTATTCTTATATCTACTCCTACTTATCTGCACACAGCTTGTATCGACTCTTTTATCTACCTTCTGTGAACTCAGCTGCAGATTCCTTCTACTCTTAGCGGTCTATGCACACAGCTGCAAGATTAGCGGCTCAAAATCCTTCTAATGCTACTAGACTCTTCTTTGAGTCTTCTCTTCTTCTATTCTACCTCAAAATACAACAAAAATGGAGTCCTTGGCTCTTTACAACCAATGACCGACTGATACTTTCCAATTAATGACAAAATTGACAACATCCAAACCTTATACATAATGGGTTCTTCTTATTTATCCCTTCTATCAGACCACACGCATGCTGTTTCTCCTTGTTTGATTTTTACAGCAGCCTCAAATGTTGCTTTTCTTTGCTCTTTGAGCTCCTCGGGAGGTGTGCTCGGCACCTTTTTAGCTTGCTTGCAGTTCTTGCACCTGCTGTCAAAGATCTTACACAAACTTTGGTATCCTGATTACCTTAGCCGCGGAGTCCTCATCATCTTGCCCTGCTTCAGGTGGGAATTCTGCAATGGCACTCTTGATGGTGTCCGCGAGCGTGAGGCGGTTCTGCTCGCGTGCCAGTATTTCCTATTCTCTCTCAGGAAGAAGGTCGATGTGCCCTTGAAATTCTTGGTCTTTCTCCTTCAGTAGAGCCTTGTGCACCTTTTCCTTCCTTTGTTGTTTTGTTGCCTGATAGGCAACAACATTCTCTCTTAGCCACATTTTCGTTGCGGATTCCTGTTGTACTTCGTAGACTTTGCTCAGAGGTAGCTTTGAGAAGTCTAACTGGAGTGTGGAAAAATCACTCACAATATTTTCAAAGGCACTCTGGCCTATTTTGGTTTCTTGTGCACTTGTCTGGATTGTTACTTTGATGGGAGACACTAACTGTGGTGGGACTACTTGGACATTGGGGTCGACGCCATACGTCTCAGCCTCAACAGTGGCTTTGACCTCTTTGATTGCTTCGATCAACTTATTTAGATGGCCCCCACTTCCTCAGCTATGTTGGCTTGTTGTTTCTTTATGCTGGCAAGGTTGTCTTGCATGACTTTAGCAATGACTGCTGCGAGCTCCTCTACATCATCTTATGTCAATGTGTTCACATTCGACGGTTTCTGAGCTTTTTGCTTCTTGCGATGTTGGTGGACTTTGTGTTGCCTTGTTTTCATTTGGGTCTACACATGCTTTGGACTTGGGGTGTGCTATGAATCACTTTGATCTGAGTTATGCCTATCATCACCATCTTGTTCTTCCTCATCATCTGCTGATTACCCTTTTCGTCGCCTCCTTCATTTCCTTCTACATGAACTTGCTGGACTATTGGGTCTTCTTCCTCCTGTCCTTTAGGCAGCGGCTCTCCTAGTGGGTCATGCCATTCTTCTAGCCATAGGTGGATAATTGCATCCACATCCTCATTTGTCACCATGAATCTTGCATGGTGCACTTGTTTGGTCGAGTCTTTCGTCAGTTCCAAAATGATGTTGTGCGCTCCGGCCTGAAATTTGATAAATTTTGTGTACCTGTGTACCGTTGCAACGCGGATTCGATGCGATCACCGGAAAACGTTGCGCAACACCTCTGCGTGCAAAAGAACTCAATGTTGTTGTCCTTCTGTTGGGTTGTATCTTTCTTATCCTCCCATAGGTTTCGATACCTTGCACCAAGGCAAGGGAATGGGACATCCATCTACATATAGTAGGGTGGTTTGGCCCATAGAGTGAATGAAATCAAAATAAGTAGCCACCAGTAATGGAATTTGTAAGTGGGATCATGCTGGGACTGCATGACATCATTGATTAGATCATTGAGCAATGATCGCGACCAATTGAACTCTCCACCCAGCGCACATTGTTCTACAAGTTCGATTATCGCTGCCAAACACTGATTGGGCAGCATCTTATGTAACAACTTACATGATAAGATCTACGCAACAAATCTCACACTTCTATCCTCAATTGGACTAATTAGGTAGCCCCTGTTTGTGTGTCGTAAGTTGTATTTATGTTGATCCAAGTGGTGTCTTTCCGGGCCAAGTAAGGCGCAGGATCGTCACTTTGGTTTGGGAGGCCTACGATCAACGAGATCATTTTGGCATCAACCGGGTATGGTCAATCAAGCTACATGCATCCTTTGTGAAATCAAACTAGCAGTTGCTTCACGTATGCGTTAATGTGTATATTGTGGCTGAAATGGGGCATAAACAACAGGTTAATCAAACCTGTGCATCCAACTCCCTTGGCCCACTGCATTATCCTGAGCACTTGTGCTTGACTTGGGTCGGGTTGTTCCGGGATCAGGAAACCCGCTCTCTTTAGTCCTTCCTATAGTCGAGTGTCGAAGTCTTCAAATTTCAGCTTAGCTAACTTAGGCATGATGTCAATCGGTAGGGGGACCTTTTCAGGAATTTGTGGCGCTCCCAGAGTTGTAACCGCCTTCTTTGGGAGTGTCACCTTCTCCACGTCAGCTCTCCTTGGCAAAACATAGTGTGGGAAGTTCTCATCAGCTTCCTCTGCCTCCGACCCTCTATGCGTTTGGGAGTCTTCTTCCATGTAGTCATCCTCCTGTTCATTCTCTTGGTATTTTTCTAAGGGACTTTTGGCATGAGCATCGACAAGAGCGGCATTCTTCCTGTGTTTCCTCGTCTATGGGAGTCCGGATGGTCCTCCAACTACTGGCTTGCTGGGATGTCTCGGCTCCATAACAGGTGGTCTCTGGGCTGGGTTAGGCACAACACGCAATCTCGGTGTCAGAATTGTAGTATGACCAGCCACATTGGTAGGTTTCTTTTGCATTCTCGCCATTGGATCAGTCTTTGGTTCTTGTTGTGGTTGTTGTATCTCAGGTGAGGGACTCTCTTTTTCAATTGGGCAACCGGAGATAACAGTTGCATCTAATGGCTCACTATCACTAGGGATCTCAATTACTATGGGTGTCGGCTTTCTTCAATAGGGATGATAGGGTTCAGCTCTGCAATCACTCGGCTCTAGTTCTCTCTAACTTACTTTGTGGTTGTAAAAAGAATGCTTGTCGATGAAGCCTTGCACATATACCCACCACCATATCGTGTAGTCGTCATGCAACAGTCGGTTAATTTCTAATCCGTCACATGGGTTTCTTGACTACTGCATCTATTCATCAAGTCGTTAACTGGAGTGTTGCGATGTTTCTGTCAAAATAGTTACGGCAGATCTGTCGGATGTGTCCTTATAGCACATCGTCAATCTCCTCGTATATCATCAAATTAATGACACTTAGCTGTCACGGCCACCTAAATATTCACCGAATATCTGTACTTTAATGTCAGCGAGCCTGTCATTTTTGCTTTTTGCAGTACTTTCCACCTTTTTCTTTTTCATGCATGGTGGCATCCTTCTCCTGTGCGTCGCACTTGTTTTGTCACCAACGTGTGATAGAGCAATGTTTACGTCTTTCAGACCTTCTTCAATTTTTATTTTTATTTTTTCATGTCGCACACCGCAATTCTAACCCAGGATGTTATGACCACCATAGTATGGTTTCAGGCGACTGTCGTTCACCATACCCATGACATAGGTACCATCTAGCTTCTGAACTTTTACTACATCGGTGTCAGTGATGTGCGCGACCACATATGGCCCTAGCTAATGTGTCTTTAACTTTCCTAGGTGTTTGAATAATTTGTTGTCATACAGCAACACAAGTATGTCGACTTCGAAGGGTTTAACTCGAATGTGGTGATCATGCCATGATTTTTGTCACTGCTTCTCAACTGCCTGATGGAATCCTATGACAAATCGTTCTTCTTCCAATTGCACTACCTGTGTCAGCCTCTGATTGACAGTATCTCCATCAGCGTAGCGATTCTCAAACTTGGTACAATGTACTCCATTGGCATAACAACTTCTTGTCCATATACCAGTCTGAATGGGGTGTACCCTGTTAGTCGCTTGCAGGTTGTGTGATATTCCCATAGCAAAGCTAATATTTTTTTATCCCAGTCATCTTGGTGCATGTTGCATACCTTAGTCAATGCATTCTCCAAAATCTTGTTGAAAGCTTCGACCGTTCCATTCTCCTGAGGATGATAGGGCGTCGTCTTCTTATGCTGGATCTGAAATTCTGCAGTCAACTCAGCAATCACTTTGTTAACAAAATGCGTACCTTAGCAGTATATTTGGACAACCAAATCTGGTGACGATATTTTCAAACATAAACTTTGCCGCAGTCACAGTGGTACAATCTTTAACAGGCGCAACTTCATCCCATCTTGTTAAATAATCCATCATGGTGATGATGTAGCGCACACCAGTTCTCTTTCCTGGCGGTCTGATGGGTCCAGCAAAATCAATTTCCCACTTGTCAAATTCTTGAAGGGTTATCTGTGGCGCAAGTAAAATCTTGACATGGCACAATGGTTTTGTTGTCCTTTAACAAATATCACAGCGCTTGCATAAGCTTTTAGTATCCATGTGTATGGTTGGACACCATAATCTTTCCTACAATATCCTGCACACTATCGCTTTTCCTGCATAGTGTCCTCCTGCAACACCAGCATGTGCTTCACTCATAACCAAAGGTCATTGATAGTCAAATACACAGCGACGTAGTACGTCATCTGCACCCAACTTATATAGGTGTCCCGCGATCAACGTATAATCAGCAGTTCTGACGAACAAGTGTTTCTTCTAGTTAGTTGACATTCCTTTAGGTGCATATCTTGTACTCAAGAAGTGCATGATGGAATTAAACTCATGGTTATGGTCGTCCATCATGTGGATTGCAAATAGTTGTGCATCAGGCAAATTATCTTCCAAGCTGGTTGGCTCTTCACCACTTTCTATCCTTGATAGGTGATCTGGTCCAACATTCAGTCGACCAGGTTTAACAATGACCTTAAAATCGAACTCTTGAAATAGGAGAATCCATCTATAGATATTCCCCCGCAACATTGGCTTATTGACTAGGTATTTCAGCACTGAATGGTCAGTGTACATCTGAAAATGTCCACCCAACAAATAGTGTTGGCATTTCTGAAGCGCATAGACCATAGCAAGGCCTTCTCTTTCTATCGTTGTGTAGTTATTTTTTGGTGTTGATAGTTTCCTTCTTGCGAAAGCAATAAGATGTTCAAGCGCACACTCTCCCGGTTGCACCAAGACTATGTCTAGCGTAACAAACGACACATCAACATGCACATGGAACTCCTTCCTCCAGTCTGAGAATACAAGTATTGGCATGGTAGCCATTGCAGTCTTCAATTTATCCAAGCTTTCTTGGCACTCTGTTGTCCATTGGAACTTTGCGTCTTTCTTCAATAGTTTCTCCATAGGTGCAGTGATGGCTGCATATCCTCTTATAAACTTCTGGTAGTAGCCTGTATGTCCTAGAACTCATCTGAGTTGTGTGACTGATGTAGGTGGTCGTAAGTCTGGGATAATCACAATCTTTGTTGGGTCGACCAAGATACTATCGCGACATACGACGTGACCCAACAGCACGCCAAATGGCGCACATAAAATACATTTCTTAGAATTAAGCGCAATCTGATATTGGTGACAATGGTCCAGCATCATGCATAAACTCTCAACATGGTCTCTTACTAGGACAAACACAGACCAATCATCAAAGTATACCTCAATAAATTTATGAATAAAATCTTTAAAAGCAGAGACTGCTATTTTAGAAAAAATAGCAGGTGCATTCTTGAGTCCAAAGGACATTACTGTATACTGGTAGCATCCCCATTCACTGACGAAGTTTGTTTTGTGGCTATCTTCCTTCGCGATTCTAACTTGATAATAGCCCGAAAAGCCATCAGTAGATGAATACATCTCTTGTCCTCCGAGACTTTCAAGCACTTCATCCGTAAATGGTGTTGGGAATGGATCGTGCAAGCATGTGTCATTCAGCTTCCTTAATTCGACACAGATCATGACTTCAACTATTGTCTTTTTATCCTGGATCACTATAGGGCTGATCCACTTTGACTCTTCAATAGGTTCAATAATCCTAGCGTCGAGCAGTCTAGTTCTGCTTTTACCCTTTCTTTGTACTTGGGGTTCATCCTATATGGTTGTTGTTTACTAGGTTTAGAATCTGGTCGCGGGGGTATTTTCATCTCCCCTAAGTCACCCACTATTCCCTTCATTTATGAGAAGTTGGTAGGGAATAGGTCTTGATATTCATGTAGTAAATCCGTGATTTTCGCAACTGTTTCTTCATCCCAATAATCTCCTATATTGGCAAACTTTGGGTTGTCTGATGACCCAATGTTTACTTTCTTAATTTTTAGTGTTTTAAGGAACTGGTCACTTGAGATACCACTTCCTTCTACTTCATGTGTGCCTTCATATTCTAGTATGTTTATGTTAGTCGGATCATCATCTGGGTCTGCAGCTAGATTGTAGCAAGCCATCCATTGTTGAATGGTCGCACTACACTAGTGAGAGTTAGCCTCGTCAAAAGGGATCTCAGCAAGTATCTTCTCCTTTATCACATGAAGCACAGCATCAACTGTATGGTGCTCATCAGCAAATTCAAATGTATGTGTAAACTGCTTAGCTAGCCCTTCCCACTCTTGGGTTCCTTGTCGCAATTCCATAGATGCATACCAGGTTCTAAGTGTCATTTCCAATGTATGTATGAAATGATGGACCCACTCCTGCCTCGAGTATTCTGCAAATGCGATGCGACAATGATTAAGATGCTCCACAGGGTTTGCTAACCCCGAATACTGATGGTTTACCAGGGTGACCTCTTCTCTGAATCTGACTTCCATCAATCTTCTGCATTGTTGTCAGTTTGTTATAGACTTCTTATGCACACCCCACCATCTAGTAGGCATATCTTTTAGTCCATGATCTAGCGCGGACAAGTGCTATGATTCCATTACAAGTCCTTCAAACTCATTTAAGAAGGTCGCAAGGTTAGGTAAACCCTCATAGGTGGGTAGCTCATGCAGCTCATTCTCCACCTGTCACATGGACCTGGTAACTCTCGCGCACCTCCTCATAGAGACTTCATGTACTCTATTTTGCCAATTCTCCAAAGCTTCCCTGAGTCATATGTGCAGGAACTAGCACTCTTCTAGCTCAGGTTTCCATTCGTTGTTGGATTGATGTAGTCTTCTTGTAATGCACTAACATTGTAGATTTGGATGAGGTAGTCAGCTTGTCCATCATTATATACAGGCTTGATGTATCTCTGTCCTTCTAATGGGTCAATGGGCGACACCACTCACATCTCATTATCCTCAAATGAGAGGATCCTTTTCTTGAAGTTTATAATGGTTTGGTTTTCTATGGCCCAATCTATCGCCAGCAATGCAGGCTATGGGTTTGTGTCATCGACAATATTGATGACCTCAAAGTCCACAAATGTGCGCAACCCTTAAACGTCGACAGGGGCCTGACTCAAGCGTCCAATGGGTAGGACCTTCACCTAATTTGCAAGTCGTGGCTAGATAGGAGACCAGTCCAGGTGTGGCTTACCCATACTTTCACATGTTTTTCTTGTTAAAATATTGACATCATACCCCAGGTCTAAAATGATGTAATCCATGTCATGGTCACCTATCTACGCAGTCATTCTTAACTCACGGCCAGTTTTGAACTTCTTTCTCACTTGATTAACCTTCTTTTCAGGTCGTGTCTCTATGGGAATCTCTTCTATCATTTCCTGTAGTTATGAAATAACATCTTTATCTTGTATTAGTGTTAAGCAACTTGAAAAAAAGGATCTGAGCTTACTAACCTTTTGTGGGACATTGGTCTGAAATATGCGCTGAAATAGTTCAAGCATCTCCTTTACTTCTTAAGACGTCGATGGTTCACCGGCTCCACAAACTCTAGTCGTACCTCCAAGAATAGTTTCTTTTGTTCCTGGACGTTAAATGATACTTTATTATGTGTCGCAGGTCGTACTTGCGGTTGCAGTTGTTCTTCTGATTTAACCTAATCAGCTCCAGTCGTATCCCCTCCTCGTGTTACGAAAGCGATATTCAGATCTCATGGTTCAACTGCGATCATCTAAACATTCATGTTAGGATTTGGGTTCGCATTCTATGTAGGATTAGGTCCTACGATGGTCCTTTCTTAGCACTTTGCGATCAACTGAGGACATTGCTCCACATTATGGTCCTATCCCTTACAGTATGAATATGTCTACGTAGGTTCTAAGCAATCTCTGGCATAGTGAGCTGCTTCTCCATAGTTATAGCACGTAACTTGGCCTCTTCCTCTACCAAATCCTCCTCCTCCTCCACCTCTTCCTCTGAATTTTCCACCACCCCTTCCCTGTGGGTGTGGTTGTTGTGGTGGGTACTGGTTCTATTGGTAGTGTGGTTGGTAGTGATTTTGTTGCGCGTACAGCTGCTGAGGCACGTACTAAGGTTGATACTGATTTTTGTATTCGTTGGGTGGGAACTGTGTAGGCTGATATGATGCTTGCGTCGGTTCAGCTTGAGCGAGTCCCTCCTTTCTCATTAAGTAGGTGTCAATAGTCTTTTCTTTCAAGAGATGGTATGCTCTACAATCTTTTTCTTCATGTCCTACTTACTTACAAAATTTACAAAAAATATTTTCCAGGGTAATTACAACCTTTTGCAAATATAAACACTCCTTGTCACGATGCCCTCTAGACTGGCATATGTGACACCATGGTAGCCCCTGGCCATTTAATGGGTTTGGTGTACCTGACGCAATATAGTTCATGAAGGTCAGCCAATTATCCTTGGTGTGCCTGTCTGTTCTGCATTTCATGCACCACAAATCTTCTTATTCTTCCTTACCCTTCTTGATGTCCTGAAGCTGTATTGTTAGATTAGCCCACTGCGATTGAATCTATACCATTCCTATAGCACCGTCGCCAATGGAAGAGGCCTTTAGCTTCATTGTTAATTCAAATGCTTTTGTCTGTGATTCAATATTTTGTTGCATTAATGGTCCTCAGATGTGTGGTAATAGTGCAGTAATAAACCACTCTTTATGTTGTACATCCGACATTTGGAAACTTACCTTGGCCATCAAAGTTTTAATCCATTGGTCAAAGTCCCATACTAATTCTGCCAATGCTTGTTTAATCTCCTTGATCTCAGTAATGCACTGTGATTCAGATTTAGGTTCTTTGAACTCAAAGATCATTGCAGCTCTGATCTTGTCAAGGGTCTTCTATGGTGTTCCGACTGGTGCGGCACAGAACTTCATAAGCCAATCTAGAGCACGACCGCTTAGATTCATTATCATTTGTGCCTTCTTTATGTCTGCATTATGGACTAACCGAACCATCCAAACAACTTCGCAGAGGAACCAATGCTACTTTGGATCTTCTACTCCATTTCCATTGAATGTGGGTAACTAAATGTCTGCCCCAGCCATTACGTTAGCATCAAGGTTCTCTGGTAAAGGGTCAAAAAGAGGTATACCTTCTGGTGTATTGGTCGCAGTACCCTCTTTATCAGTATTAGTATTCCTCTCTGGGGATGAGACTCTAGATCTCACCTTTGGGGATATTTCTGGTGTGATGTAATTGTGTCCCGGCCTTGGTGTCTCAACGGAGTCTTCAGAGTCCTCTGGTCCTTCTAAAATAGGGCTATAGTCCTCCTCTTCATTGCAAGACCCTTCATATTCATGTGACTGAAGTTCGTGTTCACTCTCCTCGAATAGACTAAAGTTTCATCGCCCTCTTTCAATTTTTCTTCTTTTCCCTGATCTAAATCTCCTTCCACTCCTTAGGAATCCAAATTCTAGTTCAGGTTTTGTGCTTCCTAGGAACATCTCAACTCACCCTCTCCCATTTTCTTAAGAGGTCATCTGTAACATAGCCTCCTTCATACGTATGTGACTCGACTACTCAATGGTAAGATACCCTTCTCATAGATGAGCATCTTAATCCATGCACTGATAAATAGCAAATACCTTCGTCGGGGTCCTTGGAAAAAATTTCTTTGCGCCTCACTATATGAAGTTATGGTGTCTACCATGAACTCAGTAATGTATCCTTGCAAGATATTGTCAACCCAAAAATCAACAGCTCTAGAGATATTGTTAATTACACTGGTTACCTCATGAACCAACTGATCACTCCATTCGTCGGCTTCTCTTCTTTGGCAATTTGTTTGTCTAGTCACCAACCTTGTCAACCACTCATACAGTATAACAAGGAATTTTGCAAAGAAGAGCTCGTGAATATCAGGATATATATACTCGTCTACCTAATTCTCTGCGCTCAGTCGTGTTCCTGCGCTTTCCTCTTGCGCAAAAGTTGGCGTTTTAGAGTCCAACCAATCTTCTATCTCTTTCTTCGTCGGATGCCACAACATTTCCCTCGACTCAAACGATTATGGGTCCCACCAACGAAAACATTTGTTGGTTTCTTTCACCTTTTTGTCTCAACCCGTCGTTCAACATCACCACAATACCAACAATAAACCACAAGACATCGACCCGACAGAGTTGGCAAGAGATTATAGTCCCTTGGCGTGCGTCCAAGGTGCTCAACGAGGACAAATTAGACGGTTGAACGGTTCCTGCATGACTGAGCACAACTGTATGCCAAGGCACATGACATGACCTGGTCTTCAGCCTTAACAACTGGTGCAACTCGTGCGATGCAACTGATCCTTTCAACTAACAAGTCACTTGCAACTTATACTTCAACTTAAGGAATTAGCTACAACTTACTTGCGCATTCCAACAATTCTTTAGCAGCTATTCATTTACTAGTTAACAATATGGTACTAGGCATTCAACAATAGCTCATTATCATACAGTAAGAAAATAAAAACCATTCACATCAACATGCACAGCATCAATCAACCATTTAAGCACACAGAATAACGTGGAAACCCATCTGGGAAAAACCACCAAGGTGTTCTTCATCTAGCATGAGAACTAGGTATAGCACCTTGCAGACTGATCTTATGATATGTCCTTATGACTCAGACTTCTTGCTCTCGTGCTCTCTAGTTTATTCTTCTATCTACTCCTATTGATCCGCACACAGCTTGGATCGACTCTTCTATCTACCTTCTGTGCACTCAGCTGCAGATTCCTTCTTCAATTAGCGATATGCGCACACAGTTGCAAGATCCGCAACTCAACAGCCTTCTACTACTACTAGACTCTTCTATGAGTCTTCTCTTCTTCTACTCTACCTCAAAATATAGCAAAAATGGCGTCCTTGGCTCTAGAAAACCAACGATCGACTGGTACTTTCCAACTAATGACAAACTTGATAATAACCAACACTTATACATAATGGGTTCTTCTTATTTATCCCTTCTATCAAACCATGCAGGGTCGACTACATACTACCTATCAGTTACAGGTCGTGATCAGCTGCCAGAACAGGCTGTCATGGACTAACAAAAGGCATTATTGGCCTGACTTATAATATTATTCCATAGGTACATGTCCATAGGCTTACGTCGACTTTAATAGACATGATCTTTACTTGTCGTTTTCCGATCGTTATCACCTATACGCTTGCCTTTCCTTCGTCACGTGCATATTTATTTCGCTTGCGCTTGTCCCTTTCCTTCCTGTCGTGACCTTCCTTCCTGTCGCGCACACGATGTACCTTTGCTTGCACATGAACTTCTCTCTTGTGCTCCTTTCCTAGCCCAACAACCTCAAATCCTTGGATTCGAAGGGATCACTACTTGGAACTCCTTCAGCTACTTGGGCATACCATCTTCAAAGGACAAAAAAGGAAGGCGAACTGGCAAGTTTTGACAGACAAAATTAAGAAAAAAACTAACGCCTGGGGAACCAAATGGCTCAACCAAGCAGGAAGGTTAGTTCTTATTAAAATAGTACTCTTTACATATCCAATTTATGTATGCTCTATTTCTCTAGCTCCTAAACATGTAACTCAGGAAATCGTTGGATAGATATAGAAATCCCTCTGGAAAGGAGGAAAGTCGGCAAACACAAAAAAAATCAATCTGGTAAATTGTGACATCGTGTGCAGTCCAAATCAGCATGGTAGTATGGGAGTCAGAGATCCCCATGACATGAACCTAGCCCTCAGTGCAAAAATACTGTGGAGAGTTTGTACAAGAACGAGTGCATGGTGGAAATCGGCCCTGCAAAAAAATACATGACAGGAATTAGACAGAGATGCATTGAAAGCATAAATATTAATAGAAATGGATCCCCAATCTGGGAGATATGCAAAAAATCAGCCTCTATAATTCAAGAGAGTATTCATTGGATTGCTCGGAATGGGAAGCATGTATGAATTTGGAAGGACAATCTTAGATTGAAATCGCCCTCGAATTACTGCCAGCAACTACACGAGTTAAAGACCTGGTGTGAGAGCAATGATTACAACATGATGTATGACATCTTTGATTAGACATGAAGAGGTAGATGGAAAGGCTGGAAATGCATTGACCTCCCTGTGAACCTGTGTGAGGACTATAGAGTGCTCCTCACGATCCTACATGGGCAAGCACCAATTCACAAGAATATTGCTGAAAGTAGTGGATGGGGAATTGCTAGAATTTACGCGCTCAAAGAAGGCTATCGTATGGTGTACAAAAGGAAGAACAGGTTAATTAAAAACAACAAGTAGAATGCTAACAGATTGCCAAAAAATTATGTTTTTTTCTGGATCCTTGCACTCCATAAAATGCTTACAGTTGAGAATCTGAGGAAGAGAGGGATTGTAGGGTCGCTTCATTGCATCTTGTGTAAAGATGAGGAGGAAATCTTAGAGCATATGTTCATAGAGTGTAATTTCATGCAGAAAGTCTGGAACATGATCCTCAAAGAGCTTAATATGAATATTACAATGCCAATGAGCTAGAATGATATGTTCTTCTGTTGGAAAGATTATTATCAAGGCTCCTTCTTTAAAAAACCAAACCTTTCCAGAGCTTGGGAAGCTCTTCCAAGGTTTATTTGCTGGAAAATCTCAACAACAAGGAACAAGGAAATCTTTGAAGGTAAAAATGCAAGCACCAATAAATTTGTTGCTTCAGCTAAGGCTCTATGGGTTGACACATTATCCATAAGAGGAATGAAAAGTATAAATAATGAGCCTCTTACGGTGGAAGAAAGGCCTCGGATGGAGGATCTCCTTTGGAATTCACCGTCAAGTTCCAAGTTAAATCCCCCAAAGATGTCAAGCCTCTTGAGATGTCAGATTAGGATGAGCAATGTGATGAACAGAAAAATTCACAAAGATAGGATTCAACACTCTTTTCTTTGACGGTGCCTCAAAAGGCAACCCTGGGAATGTAGGAGCGGGTGGAGTAATCTATGAATTCAATGGGAAAAAGCAAATAGAGTATGTCTGGGGTATTGGGAGAGCAACAAATAATGAGTTAGAATGGTATGCTGTAATTAAAGGTTTGGACCTGGCCAAAGAAATGGGGATCAAAGAATTGAGAGTAATAGGAGATTCCTTAATTGTCATTAAGGAAGCAAGAAAGATCTACAGAGACTGGAAGATTGCTTCCTCAAGGATGCATCATATGCTCTCCTGTCTATGAAAATAATTCAAAACATTTAACTTCCTCCATGTTTTGAAAGTTAGAATCAGCAGGCGGACAACATGGCCAATAAAGGGGCGGGTTTTAGTTGTGGAAACTTAGAAAAGGATAGCATCATCTACGAAAATGTTTGGATCCCTTAAATTATGCATGCTTTTTAAATGTTTTGTTTTTGTATTGTATTTCTTGGGAAATTTGTGAGTTATAGCACCCACAACATAGGCAATTTCCATGTCTATTATAGGCTAGAGAAGAAGGAAAATTGTTAAAGGGATGCTGCTATGTTATGGGAGCAATCTGACTTGTATTTCGTTTTCACATTCTTTTTTATATATTCAAAAAAACCCAACCATTTTTGTTTTTAAAAAAAATTATAATTTTTATTTTATTTATATATTTTCTTTATTATCTTAATTAGTTAATTTTTGTTTATTTTTATTATGTTTTTTATTTGACTTAATTTATATTTGTTTTATATCGTTTTAATTAATTTTGTTTCTAGTAAAATAGTAATAAGACTAATAATGGATCGTGTTCACTTGCAGGGAAGTTTCAATTTGAAGAGAAAAGTGTGGGGATTTCATGGCAAATGTCATAAGGAGGCTCCAATACATCCTCGACAAAATTTATCCCAAGTCATGAAGCAAAGGAAAGCATTGAGGACGTGTGACGATGACAGCACGACTATTTATCACTCGCTCACTCTAGTCATAACTTTTGACCCAGTCATCCATTTCAAGCATGCCTTATACCATTGTAAAGGTATTGACGAGATCTATGCATTCATGGTCATTATTATCACCAATAATATAGCCCAAAAAGTACAATACAAAAGAGTAATCCAATTGTTGATGAATAGAAAGGCCAATTTGGTCGAAGACTGTAGATAATGTAAATTCTTATGAGACAAGCATGGTCAAAATTTATGTCATCGCATACATGCACATGCATTGATGTTGATAACTGAGTAAGTAGAGCCCGAAATGACACCTCCAAAAAAAATGTTTGATAACACAACTACATAAGTTTTTTTGAGGCCAAGTCGATCAATACAAATTGCAGACATCAGTAGTGTCATGAAGAAGAATGAAATGCATTGTCAGAAGGGGGACATTGTCATTATCGACAAACATTGTTCTTGATTCGTGATGATATATAAACACATATTATTATGGCCAACAACAATGTCACTTCACATTTGATGAAATCATGTTACATTGAGATTGACATAACAGACCAAACTCCATGGATGGATTAGAAATAAGCATTACAACATGAAGCATTGTACCACATTCTATAACATCGAACAACAACCACATGGATGTGATAAAGGAATGGTTTTGGAAACCTCAAATAATCATTTCACCATATCAAATTGTATCAATTGAAACATCAGTATTCATATCTATGGAGACACTCTATGCAATAAGAAGTCAACATGCCACATCAAGACAAATTCCCCTAGGTGCAAAAGCCACTAAAAGACAAGTTAGTAGAACGTCAAGATTCACCCAAGTGTGAATCAGATAAATTGTTGTAATACATTTATTCAAAATAATAAAAATTATTAAGGGAATATGGAAGGCAAAGAGGCACCTAGCCTTTCCCTATATATTGTAATCTCATTTGATGAGAAAGGGATTTTTTCTCTAGAACTTTTCCAGTGTATTATTGTTGAAATGTGAATGAGGAGAAGGCTTGGATTATCTTTTGCACAGGGATATTGTTGGTATGTGGATGAATGTCTTGAATAGTTTCATGTTCTTTCACATATGGATATGGAGTAATATTGTTTCAAATTTCTGAATGGATTCATCCTACGGTTTTCTGATTCTTATTTCATATGGTGTTTATATTCTTTTGCTTTATGTGGGAAATGAATTGATAATGACATAAATACCAAGATTGTTCTAATATTTATGCTTTCATTCTATTGATAGTTTATATGCCTCTTATAACAACTACCTAAATTCTATATGTGGATGTTCAATTGTTATTTCATTGCTCACCCTTTTACTCTCACTCCCGGCTGGGATAGGTTAGTTTAGTTAGTGATTGTATTTAGGTTAGACTACGTTTTATTTCATCCCTTAATCATAAAACCCTAAACGGTGGATAAGGTTGCAACCGGTGAAACCCAAATAAGGAATGGTTATTGGGATAGAATCCCAACGGGTTCCCTAATCCAAATGGTTGAGGTCTAATTGGGATTTCTTACCAAGGAGAATGCCTACTATTGACCCTAGGTCATTTTGGCCCATCAACAACTCTACGTTAATGATGAATATGATAACGATGATGATGAAAAACGATAACGATGAACATGAAAAATATGATGATGAAGATGACGAAGATGGTGATGATGGCGATGATGGAAAAGATGATATTCATGACAATGATGAGGAGGAGGACGATGATGACGATCATGTCAAAGATGAGGATGATTATCATGTTGATGTTGATGATGATAAAGATGAAGATGATGTTGATGATGACGTTGATTATGATGACGGTGAATATGGTGATGATGATGAGGATGATGATGAGGATGATTATGATGATGATGATGATGTATATGATGAATATGATGATGACAATGATGACGATGATAATGATGATGCCGATGATGATGACGATGATCATGATGATGTTCATCATGACATTGATGATGAAGATGACGATTATAAGGATGATGATGATGATGATAAGGATGGTGATGATGATGATGATGATGTCAAATTTGATGACAATAAACGTGAAAAATAAGATGACGACGACGATGATGATGTCAAAGTTGATGACAGTGAACATGACAAAGAAGATGACGACGATGATGATGGTGTTGATGATGTTTATGATGAACATGATGATGATGATGATGATGAACATAATGACAATGATGATGAGAAAGAGGATGATGATGATGATGATGATTGCATCAATTATGATGATAATGACAATGGAATGGATAACGATGATGGTGGTGATGATGACGATGATAACACAAATGATGATGATGATGATGATGATGATGACGACGACGAAGATGACGACGATGAAGACGATGAAAATGATGATAATAATGTGATCATATGATGATGATGATAATAATTCCCCAATATCATTACTATATCTAATGGAAAATAAATAAAAGCAATTAAAATAAGATTTAACATATGACATAGGAATTGGGATAAAACATAAAAAGACATAATTAACGTAGACATATAATTCAATAATTCTATCAATAAATCATAGAAAATATATAATCACAAAACTCATACATTTCAATATTAGTAATGTTCTTCTTCAATCAAATCCAATTGTGTATCATCCAATTCAGAATCGGCATTAAAAGGATTGACGACCATATCATCATCGCCATCAATTTCATTATTGATAATATCATCGTAAATACGATCATCGAGAACATTGTCTCCTACGTCTTGTTCAAATTCTTTGACTTCTTTATCTTGCACATCAACCTACTCCTCTACATCATCTTTTTCTTCAATATCATCTTCTTCCACTACATTATACTTTACCGACCTTCCTCTTGGAACATATCTAATAACATATGAACAATCCACTTTACCTCAAACCTCTAAGTAACAGACCTATTCACATTGGCTTAGAAGAACATAGGGCTTTGATCCGGGCTCAACTATCCTTGTATTAAACATGGTAAATCCATCATCATGTTGAATAATAGTTCTCTCCATATCATATTCATTCATTTGTAAAATATACCTTTTTATGACGAACATAATTATTTTGAAGGATTTAAAGTCACAATCAAATATATTATCCAAATACCCATAATATATATTTTCATATAGTTTTGGATGTATTACACTCCTAGAGGAAACATTAGTGACCTAGAAAACTATAGTTATCCCACAATAAGAAGTTTTCTTGTTTTCATCCAACTTTTTGGTGTGACATTTACGACCATTACACCACATAGCCTTGTAGTGTTTCAACTGCAATACATCATGCATGTAAAAAATGCATTGTCAATAAATACACATATACTTGGAAAGTATCCAATGAAAAAAATCACATTATACACACTAATATAATAAAAAATAATTGTATAATATGGGTGAATATGCTTACTTGTTTATCTTTTAAACCATATGCTAAATCAATTTCCCTTTGTGTATGATTGATAGCTTCACTACGATGAGCTCCTTCAACTAATGTAGCTATCCATTTCCATTATAACCTACCATAACATTGTATCCATCTTCCAATCTATACCTTCATCCGATATATATTATTTGCAATGTATAAATGTAGTGCATCCCACTCTCGACTAACTGTATGAAAAAAAAATTAACCAGTAATTAGTTACCATGGTAAAGATTAATAATTGATGGGAAAATAAAAAGTAAAAAGTATAATATACATAGAAAAAAATAAAAGTCAATTGTATTATAAATCTCCACCATCTAATTACCTTTTGTTGTCCTCATTGCACCTTTCCCCAATAGGTTCTCCCCTTCAAATTTATTGATTGAGTTCACATCCCATATGCAATCCACCTGCATATTTTCTCCCAATTTAGGAAGATATTGACTAATATACTCCATGTATTGATATACCATATATACCTCCACCATTGAAACCTAAAGGTGTGCGCTTTGTCTAACCAAATCCTTTAATGATTTCAAGTGCCTCTCCACAATCCACATTGGTCTTTTGTGTACATGTCCACACATTTCAATCTGCTCAACTTGGTGTATGAGGTAGTGTTCTTGTGCATTGAATGTCAGAGGTAGATACTTTTTCATTTCACAGATTAACCGAGGAATTTCTATCCACCAATACTTGATATCTTCTTTATGGATTTGTTTAGATGACAACCATCTACAAATGATGCAAGCAAGTCATGGGTTTCAATAATAATATATATACATTACAATTAAAACACATGCCATTAAGTCATACAACAAATTGAACAAACATTCTGCATATAAGTTGCTACTTATCACATGTACTAGCCAAGATCATATATAACTTGTTTGACGTTGTTGTCAAAGTTGTTCGGGAGAGATAGAGGCTGAACATATTGTAAAAATAAAAATAAATCATTTTTTTTTCAAAGTAGATAAGTGTACACCAATATAGAAATATATATACCAAAACAATTTTCTTAATGAAGGTATGTCAATCATGAGTTTTTACCCCACCGAATTCACCTTTCTTTGTAAAGATATTATTTATGTTTGAATAAAGTCCTGTGGTAAATTTGATTTTTTGAATTACCTCTTTTGCAACATTTTTTTGTTGCATTTTCAATAACCATGGAAGGTTATTTCAGTCTCCATCTCTATTTGAATGAATCACACTTTGCATTGCATGATTGGGTTCCTGAATGTCACCACAAATTTTGACAATTCTTTCTTTGTCACTCCTACCATCTAATATTTTCCATAATGTTTTGATTACATTATTTCTTATATGCATTATGTCGAACAAATAACCTATCTCTAGGTGATCATAGTAGGGAAACCTATTGAATTGTGTGGGATAACTTTGCATTCCCCGTGGAAGCCCATTAATGCCTTGACAACTTCCATAAAGCATAAAAGAAATTACAATAATAATTGTCAAATACAATAAACAAAATGTAGTGAAAATATAACTTACAAAAATTACTTATTAGACTATTTGCATACCTTGATGAATGTTATTATGTTCCAACTTCCATAGGTGAGGTATCATTCTTTGTGGTTTAAATCCAGTCTCTTATTTTCCATTGAAAATATGTTTATCAAAAGTTTTATATGTATGGTTTTTATAGAGGAAGTGCCTATACTCATCAAACACCTCCTTTGCTAAACTTCTTGAATGAAAAGATTTCATCTTTGGACCACAAACTGGACATGCAAATTTACCTTTGTTTAAATATCTGCAAGATGTGTGTGTGTGTGTACGGTGTGTGTCTGTGTGTGTGTGTGTACGGTGTGTGTCTGTGTGTGTGTGTGTGTGTGTGTGTGTGTGTGTGTGTGTGAAGATTCCATGCATGTTTTCTAAATAATCCCTTCATATATATATATGAAGGGATTATTTAGAAAACATGCATGAAATCTTCATAAAATTATATATTATTAAATTGCAGTGGAACATTACATACCACGAAAATATGTTAGCCGTGAGGCATCATGAATTGTCCATAAAAGTATTCCATGGAATTGAAACCCCTTTTCTTTGGTTGGTATAGAGACACCATACATAGTGATCCCTACCCATAACTTTAATAGCTCATTGTTAAGAGGCTCCATATATATATATAACTTGGTACTTACATAATTAATTGAAATACACATAATCCTTATGTATATATATAAGTAAATAAATAAATATACGATATTATGCAACAAACAAGAAAAATGAAATATTATGTTTAAAAAAATATTGTAAGCAAATAGCTAGAAAAATCATTGCCAACGCCATGTGCTCCTGCTTTATTGACATCCAAGGAGGAATGTTATTGTTTACAACAACAAAAAATCCACACCGAGTAAATAGACATGAGCTCTCCAAATAGATTGACACCATCATGTACCAATGAAAGCCTAATATTACGAGGTTCTTCTTTAAAAACTAGCCATTTTTTCTCGATGTTCCTAAATGCATAACCATCTGCGTGCGCTCGAAGAACATCACCTCCAATTCTATTTCATGCATGGTAATCCATAAATTATGATATGCTTTGGCACCTGAATAGTCGTTGCAAACGAGGACTTATGGGAATATGACAAAGAATTTCGCAAGGCACCTTTTTTGTTACTCAATTAGTTCAATATCTACCGATCTGACATTGTGGGAATTGTGTTTTTGATGCAAATTGTCCTTAATATATAATGTGATCATTAGGGTATGAATCAATAACTTGATACTTAATTGCAGTATCTTTCATAATGGCAGATAAATCTTAGTATGCGTGAGGTAAAATATTTGACTATGGTAACAAAAAATCACCTAACAATCTACATGCACATAAAATAAAAAACTAGTTAATGTAAAGAGTATTACTCATAAATATTGCATCATTATTTTACACATTAAATAACACTAGAAATAGAGGGGGGGGAATCAACCTTTATGTATATGTAATGAAGCATGTCATACCTTAATATCCATGTGAGACAAGTGTTTGACAAACCATTCAAAACCTTTAAGTTCAAAAACAATAATGTAGCATAAAGAGGGATTTTTCCTGAGCCTTCATAGAGGGGTTGTTGTGACTTCTCAAGCAGGAGTACATCATGAATATCATCAAATTTGTCACGATCCATTCGAGTTACTATGTATTAGAGCAATGTATTTGTCCCATAATATTCAACTATATTATTATTGTCATATTCTTCCATAGGATCATTAACTTGATTTTCCATGTTCCTCAACTTGTACAACATCATTTGTACTATTGCTTGGCACATTCTCTAGTAATGGACACTTAGGGAGCCTTTTCTTTTTAAGTACAAACAATCAAGTAAAAATAGTATGTATAACAAATATTAAAACTATATAAAATTTCACAAATACACTCAATGTAAAGAAACATAATGAATATATAACTTACTAAGCTAGGGATTATATTCATACCCCCCTTCAACGTGCCCATGTTGCCTAATGTTTTTCAATAGTTTTTATAAAAATCTTCTATGAGAGAAACCCTTGCATCAAGTGTAGGGCCAATAACATTTCTTATGACCCCTTTCGCTCAATGCCCCCACAAGCTATCAAGTCTCCTTTAATTTTCTTGTAGACTAATGGTACATGTCGATATTCCCTACCAAAATAGAGTGATGATTATATTGAAAAATCAAGTTGTACAGATCAACCATTTGTAATGAAATTGACAAATAAAATAAATTTGTTTTAGAATGCTCAATTCTACCCTCACACCTTTCAATTTATTTCTAGTCCATACCCATTCCTAAAATCAAATCTTGAAAGAAATTTAGATTTTTTAATTATATATGTAGTCATCAAATATAATTGAGTAGACATGTTCAATATATAACCTATTTCCTAAACAACAATTTGTGTCCCCAAATAAAAGATGGCGTCGATGGGCAAGGGACCCAATGTGGATATTTAAAAAGAGACAAATAAATATTATAAATTACTAACCTTCAAAGTAAAAAATCCAAGCTATGCAAATCAAGGATTGGATGTCAAACAAGTATGTAGTAAAAATCATTTATTCCATGCGTCGAACAATGAAAAAAAAAAAAAACTATTACAAATGTTGCACCTACAACAAAATTGTCGAAACCTCTCTTGACAATTTTATAGAGTAAATCACTGTCATCGAACTTCTATCAATTTTTAACCTAATCAAAGTTGACCAAGATAGAAGTCAACGATCATTAAAAATTTTCAAATGGGTTTTTGGCCCTTTCAAACAAGTAAAGTAGCTCGTCAATCTTTTAACAACCGTGCGTTTTTTTTCTCAGAGGAAAAAATACCAGCCTTTGTTATTCAAGAGAATCAAAAGACATCATTTACAGAGCATCTTTGTAACTGAGCAAGACTTCAGCCACACAAAACAACACATAGACATAAGTTTAACATACTATCCACAGCATCCAGAATAAGTATTAACAACCGTGCGTTGCAATAACGATGACCTTAGAACATTATCGCACTTACTACAAACAACAAGGCACCCCCAAAAAAAATCACAATTTCAAAATTAGATAGTATTTTCCAACGGTCTAATCGAATTTATCCATACCGTCGTAATATTTCGTTGAAATTCGACCCCATATGTAGTAGTGTATGCATTCATGTGAATAATTGTAATAAACACATCGATGATCCTAATGACAATATAAGTTACGCTCCCTTTAGCGATAATGTTATTGTTGTTTCTATTATTATCGTTAACATTACAAGACATTGTAGTGCATCAATTATTATACACACTAGTTCTTTTACATATGTAATATACACCAATGCTTTCATCATATAAACTAAGCACATACACTACATTGTTGCATAATATATAATTTTAAAACCTCGATATGTATCACATGCACTACTGCATTTTTTAAAACCTTGATATGTTTCAAAATATCTATTACATGCACGGCTACATAATATATATTTTTAAAACCTCAATATGTATCAAAATTTGGTGCACTGGTGTGTATTATTCATAGAAGCGCCCCAATACTTTCAATGGCTAAAACACACACCATGGCTTAAAAATATATATAATATGTAGCTATGCATAGTATATTTATTTTGAAGCTTCGATGTGTATCAAATATTAGTGTAATGATGCATATTACGTAAGTTTGGCACACCAATTTTTAAATTAATGTAACTTCGAAAGATATTCCATATGTATTGTATTCCTCCTTCGGGAGATGATTTTGGTCTTGTTAGAGTCATTGAAAAAAGCATTGTAAACCTCCGAATGTAATTCGGGTCAATAGTACCCAAGTGTCAATATAATAAATGTTATTTGTGATGTTAAGTTGTCAAGTGGTCGCGTTCAGTTAGAGAAGTCGGCCCTGCTAGGTTAGAGGTCAAGTCAATTGAAGAATATAAATAGGGAGGTGCTCCCCTTCATTTGTACTCACTCACTCAAGTTGTCTTAGCAAGAGAGAGAAGGATTAGTGCGACAGGAAGGAAAGACAAGCAGTTGTCTAGGTTTTACACTGCACTAGTTGAGTTCTATATTGAGGAAGTTTTGCGTGGTTTTCTCCATTGTGGTTTCCCCAAGGAAAATCTTTGTGTTCTTGTGTTTCTGTGCATGTTGTTCTTTCACTGATCTACTAGTGACTAATTGTTTTAAGATATCATCTAAGCAATTTAAGAAAAATTAACACAGTATCAAAGCTACCCTGAAAGGAAGCACTGCATAACCACGGTTTGTTGTTCCAAACAAACCCCTCAACAGATCAACCAGGAAAGAGTGCTCTCCCAACTCACCTTTGAGTAGTGCATCTTTCTGTGGAGACAGAACTGAATTCCAATAATTTTCAATTTTGGACCTGCTACTAATGCCGGGACAAACTACGGTTTCAGTTGTCCTGAGGTTTCATCATCAATCTTAGAAAAATGAAGATACAGTCTACCTCACCTCAGGGAGGCACATATTTTCAACTATTCAACTCCACTTGTGATCCCAACTTTAAAATTAGGGTTTCTGCTTCAAACCCTAGGACATCCAAAAGGAGGTCAGTCAGGAGTTGCTTTCTGCAAGTAAGTATCTTTACACCTTTTTTCATTTGAGGTTCTCAGTATTCTAAAGATGACAAATAATACCAAGATAGATGAAAAGCTTGAAGGAGTTGAAAACTTCAAAGCATGGAAGTATAGGGTCATGCTTATCCTCCAAGAGAATTATCTATATAAGTTTGTGAAAGAGGAAGTGAAAGAACTAGAAGAAGTTGAAGCAAATTCCAAGCACAAGAAGGATATGATCATAGCAAAAAGGATCATAGTTGATTCCATCAAAGATAACCTGCTTCCTCGAGTATCCTCAAGGGAGACTCCAAAACAAATGTTTGATGCCCTATCAGGTCTATTTGAAGGGAGAAACATCAATAGGAAAATGACCCTGAGGAATCAACTCAAAAATTTAAGAGCTCAAAAGTCAGAGACTATGCAATCTTACTTTACAAGAGTAGCTCAAATAAAGTATCAGCTAGAAGCCATTAATGACATGGTTGAAGAAGAAGAGATTGTAATGGCAACCTTAAATGGTCTTCTAAGAGATTGGGAAGCCTATATCTGAGGAATTTGCTCAAGAAGGAAAATAACCAAATTCAGGAAGTTATGGGAAGAATGTGTCTAAGAAGAAGAAAGGATAGCAGCCATAGAAGAAAAGCTAAATGACAATGAGAATCAAGCCTTGACTGTCAGCACCAAAGGCAAGAGGAAGAGTCATGGCCATCCTCCTAAGACTCAAGGGTTTAAAAGACCCAAGAGGGACTTCTCAAATTTTGATTTTTTCACTTGCCACAAGTTGGGACACATTGCCATCAATTGTCCCATGAAATTAGAAAGGATCAAAAAGATGAGAAGGTTTCAGGCCCATGCTGCTGAAGACAATGATCAAGAAGTAGAAGAGGAAGCAAAGAAGGATGAAGACTCCAGTGAAGAATATGTCTTAATCTTTGCTCCAATAGGATCAATCTCACTAAGAAATGACACACGGTTAATTGATAGTGGTGCCTCCAAGCACATGATTGGTTTCAAGGATTCACTCTCATGCCTTGAACAAAAGGAATCTCCGCATAAAGTAATGCTTGGGGATGATTCCCAATATCCCATTAGAGGAATAGGAGAAGCATCCTATAAATTGGATTCTAGAAAGCATATGAAAATGAAAGATGTCATGTATGTCCCGGGACTAAAGATGAATATTCTTTCTATTTCAGCCTTAGATAAGAAAGGATTCATAGTTTCCTTTGTAAAGGGAAAAGTCCTTATGTGGACCAAAGGTAAAACTATAGATGATGCAGTGGAGATTGGAGTTAAAGAAGGAGGACTCTATAATTGAAGGGACATACAGACTCAGCTTTAGCAACCAGTACCTTTAACCCATGTGAGCTATGGCATAGAAGGCTTGCTCATGTTCACTACAAATCTCTTCCAATTGTAAGCAAGGTGGTAACTGGTTTACCTGAAATTCAGATAGAGCATGAAGGAGTGTGCAAAGGATGTTCACAAGGAAAGAATACTAAGAATCCTTTTCCAAAGAGTGATAGTAAGGCAAAGGGAATCTTAGATATTATTCACTCATATATTTGTGGGCTAATGCAAACTAGTTCATTAAGTGGGTACTCTTACTATGCTTCTTTCATTGATGACTACTCCTGAAATACTTGGATATACTTCTTGAAAAAAATGGATGATGTAATTGAAAGATTCGAGGAGTTTAAGTCCTTAGTGGAAAATCTATTTAAGAAGAAAATAAATATTCTAAGGTCAGATAATGGAGGAGATTTTACTTCAAATGAATTCAATGATTTTTGTAAAGAAGCCAGGATTAAGAGGGAGCTCACCATTCCCTACAATCCACAACAAAATGGCATGGTGGAAAGAAATAATAGACCTATCATGGAAGTTGTGAAAGCTATGATACATTATCAATATCTTCCAATGCACCTGTGGGCAGAAGCAGCAAGAACAACAGTATATGTACATAACATAATTTCCCACAGTGCCCTTGGGAACAAAACTCCAGAGGAAATGTTTTTCGGAGAAAAACCAGAGGTAAGTCATCTAAATATATTTGGTTGTCCTGTGTACATTCATATTCCCAAGGAGAAAAGGTCTAAGCTAGATCCTTCAGGAAAGAAGGGATTGTTTGTAGGTTATAGTGAACAATCAAAAGCTTATCGGATATATATCCCAGGATACCATCAAATTGAACTTAGCATAGATGTCACATTTGATGAAGATACAGCCTTCAGAAAATCAAAGAAATACAAGGAAGAGGAAGAGGAGCATGAAGCTCCCAAAATTGTTGAAAGTCCTAAAGCAGTCAAAAATAAAGCAGAAGTCCAAATACTTGAAGAGCATGATATGACAGAATCTCAGCTACCTGAAGATTTACCAAATGATTTTATTTCTCGAAAGAGAAAACCTGCCTGGGCTCGTGAAGTAATTGAAGAAGCAAAAAGACATGGTGTTCCTGAAGGAACCATCCGAGAAAGGAAGAAGCCAAAGTCATACCTCGGTTATAACATTATACTGTTGAAAATTATAACCTCGTTTTTTTAAAACTTATAACATTAAAAAACCTCCACTGAAAGGTGTTTTCCTTGTAATGAGTTTAACTCTTTTAAAATATCCCATGACGCTCAAGATTCTTCCACCACAACAACCAAGTCATTTTCCATAATTTCCAACAATTTCTCAAGAATGTTTGTAGAGAAGTCATTAAGACACAAGGATTTTCCAATTTATAGGTTTCTTATTTAGAAAATATTTTACATAATCTCTCATTTTGTTTCGCTAAAATTATTCTTGGAAAATATCTACGGCTTTTCTAATCACTTCACCTTTATTAATAGGGTGTTTAGTGAGTAGGTCATGGAAAAAACTTTTGTTTTCCCCTTATATCTCCATTCTTGATTTTGTGTAGTCTCCCAATTTTGAGTTTGTATCTATGTGGTTTATGATTTTGCACTTCACTTTGGTCTATGGTGTCTTTGTCACCCTCTTTAAACCATCTCACCCTATATTTTTGTTTATGGAAAATTTATTAGTCCATGTCGTGGGAAGGTCACCATATGTTCCATGGTTTTGTATCAAGAGCATCCCTACCAAAAAATCAATATTTTTCAAACTTTGCTTTTCATAAAGTTGGTGTGTATATTTTTTATTATTATTATTTTCAATAAAATAATAGTTTTTTTCAATTTGTACTATCAAATCTTGTTGATGTGACATGTTTTATAATTGTTTTTTAGATCAATAATAAATTTTTAACCCAAAAAGAAAATAAAAAATCAAGGTTTAACATTTGTATTTTTCTCTTAGTGGATTCTGACAGAGTTAGGATGCCAAGTTTACGGGTAACATGTCTCTTGACATAGTTCATATGTCCTTGATAGTGTTTATGGTTGATAGGTATTTGGGCTTGGGGGTTTATAGCTTCTCATCAAACGTGTGTACAGAATGGTTCCCAACTCACAACAAGATTACCCTTTTTGTTATTGTTTGTCTCTGCAACACTTCCCTTTGTGTGCTTGGGCTAGTCGGGTTGTCCTTTGTAACCTTTGATTTCTCCACTTGCGATATCCTTTTGTTAGATAATCCTTTTTCCCCGCCCATCCATCCAGTTTATGGGTTCACACGTTTTTATATTCTATAGAGATACCTCCTAAATGTTGATGTATTTGTAACTTCGGAATGTATTCACTTGTATATCCTATATTATACCCTGATGTTCCTATCAGGAGAGTCATTAATATAATAAAGTCATGTAAAGTCAATGAGGTTAAACCTTCATTGTAAGTGGGGGCAATAGTCCCCACAATTGAGTTGAGGTTAACCCTCCTTGTTGGTCAGGGGGTAAAGTCCCCACAGTTGTGGGGCACTAGGGTTATTAGACTCTCCTAGAGAAGTCGGCCCTGGTAAGTAATTCTTAAGTGAGTCCGACTTGTTGGAGTGGAAATAAAGTGAATGGAAGAATATAAATATAAGTGAGGCTCTCCTCATTTGTATACACACATACACACTCACTCAACTGGGGCGCATGAGTGAGAGAGGAAGTGTTGGCACAAGTGAGAGAGATCAGTTGTCAGAGATCATCTTTATGTTTTCAGGTTTTAATTTTGCTACTGGTGCTCATTCTATCTCTGAGGAAGTTGTAGGGTTTTCTCCTTTATGGTTTCTCCGAGGCAAATTCTTTGTGTCTCTTGTCTCTTGTGATTATTGTTGTGCATGTTATTCTCTGAGATAATATCCTAAGATCATATTTCTTAAATGATAAAAATCTAACATGGTATCAGAGCTAACCTGAGAAGAAGATACTGTGCAGCTGCAGAATCTAGGGCTTCTTACTTTTTGGGTCTCTCTCCACAATCCATCAGCAAAAGGAGCCTAGGATGACTCTCCATTGAAAGGCGCATCTTTCTGTCGAAATAGAATTTGATTCCGGGCATTTTCAGTTTTTGGTGCAGGAAATTAGGGCTTTTTGCAAAAGAGGAATTTTTGAGTGAGCCCGCCATAGGATTTCTCTCCTCATCAAAATCAAAGTTTAGAGACCAAGGTGGAAGTTTTGGTTAAGTTAAACTTCGGGAAAGTAAAACCCAAGATTGACCCCGGGCCTGAAAAACCCTAAAATACTAAAAATTGTAGTTTTGGTACATTCACTATATATCGGGATTGAATAAGTCACAGGGGCCGAAATTTTCACATGCCAAAGATGAAATCCTAATGTACCCTGTCTAAAAATTTCAGCCTCATATTCTCTATATTCTAGGAGATATGATTCCTCCAAATCAGGGTTCTTGCCTCTTCCAGGATTCATCCCTAAACAGGAAACCTAGGGAGAATTTCTATATCTCAGGCTACCAAGGTCCAAATGAAATTTTACAAGATGTTCCAAATAGTGTATGGACTTTACTTTCGATGATAAAAAATTTAGACCTCAAAGGTGAAACAATGACCCGTGGAAGTCCGTACAAGTTCGCTATGTTGAACAGTCCTGAATTAAGTCACCATGGGAAAACTATCATAAGTCTCAATTGGTGAAACAAATTATAATAAAACCTATGGTGTGGGAAATAGGACAAATGAGGCTACCTTACTACAAAATTCCAGACACAGAGGAGTAGTAATTTCGAAGATACCGCAGAAACAATATCAGGAATTTCTGCAGAAGAAATTGGAAAACTAGGGCTTCCTGTTCCGGGAGCTTCCCTCCCCTGTTTTCAAAAAAGGAGTAAATTGAATAGCTCGCCTTGAAGAGGCCCGTATTTCTATCCAATCAAAATTTTGAAATTCCAAGTTTTGAAAATTAGGTTTTCTTTGAAAAACCCTAGATCAGCCAGATCCGAAACCAAGATGGACACCTCAAATCGGTAAGATCTAATCTTTTGCTATTTACATTTGAGGTTCTCATTTCAAGATGACTAATCACACCAGCTTGATGACAAGCTTGGTGAAGCTGAAAACCTTCGAGCATGGAAGTATAGGATTTCACCAGTTCTTGAAGAAAATGAATTGGACACCTACATAAGTGGAGAGGTTTCAGTTCCAGAGGGACATGAGGCTAAATCCTTACACAAGATGAACTTGGTCAAGGCCAAGAAGATCGTTGCTGATTCAATCAAGGATCAACTTATACCACAAGTGTCTTCTCTAAAGACACCTAAAGAGATGTTTGATTCCTTGACCAAGTTACTTGAAGGGAAGCACATAAATTAGAAGATGACTTTGAGAAACTAGTTGAAGAATGTAAAAATCTAGAATGCATAGACCATACAGTCATACATTACAAGGGTCTCTCAAATCATAGAACAACTTGAAGCAGTGGATGAAGAAGTAAAGAATGCAGAAATTGTGATAACCACCTTGAATGGCCTCCCAAGATCATGGGATTCATTCATTTGAGGAATGTGTGCTAGAAGGAAGTGATTACTTTCAGCAGACTCTGGGAAGAGCACACACAAGATGAAGCTCAACCCATAATAAGAGAAGAGAAGATGGGAGCAACTAAAGATCAAGCACTCACAATTCAAAGAAGATCTCTCAAGCGATGAGGAATTGAAGAACTCAATTCTTGAAGAACCTCTTATCCATATTAAGCATTTGGATAAGAAATGATGTTGTTATGAATGAAGAATATGATGAAGCTGAAAGAAGGAGTCTACCCATGAAACAAATAAAGATAAGTATTCAATTGTCATTTCATGATATTGTTTTGTTATGCATTTGTTTATATTCAGTTGATGTGTTATGCGTGATAGAATGTTTTCATTAATGACAATATACTACTAATATGCATGTGATGGGTAAGTAGCTCATGGTGCTATACAACTATCCATTGCTACTTATCTAGAACGAAACCTCTTTGCTGACATATTGGATTAGTGCACAATCTCAATGATGTCATGGTAGAGATGGAAGGCATATAGAAAGTTTCTGTAAGATATGGATGAATGTTGTATTGGCTAAAATAGTTTCATGATTATATCTTGATGCAAAAGAATTTTCCATTATGAATATGCCTTATGAAATGTTTCTAACCATACAACTACTGCATTTAACTTGTAGGAAAAATCGTGTACAATCACCTACAAGAAAAGAAGGACGAGACTTGTTCCGAAGAACAAGTGATGACAGTTCAAGAAATAATACAAGAATGAATAATAATATGATGAATGCAATTATGTGACACTATTGAGCGACATCATTGATGCAGAACCTTCCAGCTATGAAGAAGTATCCAAGAAGAAAGGGAAGGAGAATACCACTTCAAGAATAATGATGTCTAGGATGCAGTATTGAGACCTAAAGGGAAGTTCGTAGTTCCATCATGCAGTAGATGGAAACATCGTGGGATACAAGGAAATATTCGTAGCATGAGGCTTCTCACAGAAAGAAGGCATAGACTACAAAGAGACATTTGCATCCAATGGGAGTTGAGGCACATGACAAGCAGACTCATGTGTGCAAATTAAAGAAGGCATTCAACGAGCTCAGAAGGCATCCATGGGATAACACATACATGAGGAGCTTGAAGATCACTTAAAGTGATGAAAATCTTAACCTTTGATACAAGGTTGAAGATGAAAGCCTATAGAGGATGACAAGCTCATAGATGGGTGCGAGAAGAACTTTTGAAAAGGTTCAAGATAGAGGATCTTAGTATCCAGTGACCCTAGATGGATACATAAAATATTAGTAGCAGAGGAAGCTACTTGTCACTCCAATACATAATGTTTCAATGCATAGAGTACGAAAGGCAGAGGGAGAATGATGCTCCGCTTCAAAGGGAGTGACTGTAGAAGATTCTGAGGTTCGACATGGTATGGCCGGATGGATAGATTTGTGATGGCTCTAGGCTTTACTGAGAGTAAAGTGGATTCCAACCTTTTCTTCAAGGTTGAAGACCAGTTATGGTCCTGTTATATGTCAATGACTTGTTCCTAACAGAAAAGAGGAACTCATTAAAGTTGCAAGAAGGAGACTTGTTTCCGAGTTTGAAATGAAAGACTTGGATATGATGCACTACTTTCTAGGCATGGAGGTGTGGCAGAATGTGGATGGAATATCCCTAGGACAAGGAAAGTATGCAGTGGATACCCTGAAAAGGTTCGAGATGATGGACTGCAAGGCCATGGCCACACCTATGGCATCAAACCTAAAGCTATTGAGTGATGCTTCATCAGATTCAGTTGATGCTACGATGTATCGTCAGATGATTGGGTCATTGATGTACCTGACGAATATGAGACCAGATATTTGCTTTGTTGTGAACACATTGAGTTAGTTGCTGACAGATCCGAGACATGTTCACCTGATTGCTGCAAAGCATATTCTGAGGTACCTGAAGGGTACAATTGATTATGGGCTCAAGTATGAGGTGAATCATAAGATTAACCTGGAAGGTTATGTGGATTTAGATTGGGCAGGCAGTGCCATTGATAGGAAGAGCACTTCGGGGTGTTGCTTCAGTATGGGATCGGGTGTGATCTCTTGGTTTGGCAAGATGGAGTCTTGTATGGCGTTGAGTACAGCCAAGGCAAAAGATGCTGCCACTTGCTATTTGTGAGGTAGTATGTTTCTTTTGAAATATACTATTTGATTTGATTGATCTGAATTGCATTTTTGTATGATACAGAGAGGATTAGTGAAGCTCCAGTTTGTGATCCAGATCAAGCTCTCTCAAAAGAGGGAGTTCTAGCATAGTCGGTAAGACAGGTTGTTTGAGCATAAAATCCTGGCGAAGCTCATAGGTTGCTCATACGTAAACAGTCCTGTAGGTTGTTCTCGGATGTAATCGGTCCTGGCGAAGCTCATAGGTTATCCTTGGACGTAATCATCCCTGATGTGATTCTATGATAGAAATGGCCAGAGTGAATTTTGAGTACTTCAGGGAGAAGCTTGGTGTTCTCCAAATCGAGGTTCCTTCCAAGGAGAAGCAATGAGTCCAAGAGCCCTTCTGACATGGTGGTAGGATTGGTTCCTCCCATAGTCAGTTGTAAGTGCAGAGCCCTTCTGACATGGTGGTAGGATTAGTTCCTCCCATGGTCAGTTGTAAGTGTAGAGCCCTTCCATGGATGGTAGTAGTTGTGTCCTACCATGCCACTGGTTGTAAGTGCAGAGCCCTTCCATGGATGGTAGTAGTTGTGTCCTACCATGCCATTGGTTGTAAGTGCAGAGCCCTTCCATGGATGGTAGTAGTTGTGTCCTACCATGCCACTAGTTGTAAGTGTTGGGGCCCTTCCATAGATGATAGTAGGTGTGTCCTATCATGCTGATGGTTGTAAGTGTTGGGCCCTTCCACAGATGATAGTAGGTGTGTCCTATAATGCTAATGGTTGTAAGTGTTGGTCCTTTTCATAGATGATAGTAGGTGTGTCCTATCATGTTGGTGAATGTAAGTGTTGAGCCTTTCCAACATGGTTCTTGGATGTGTTCCTCTCATGGTCAGATGTAAGTGTTGGGTCATTCTAACATGGTGGCAAGCTGGGCCTCCCATGGTCAGATGTGAGTGTTGAGCCTTTCTGACATGGTGGTGGATGTGTTCCTCCCATGGTCAGATGTGAGTGTTGGCCGTGCCTTTCTGACATGGTGGTGGATGTGTTCCTCCCATGGTCAGATGTAAGTGTTGGGCGGGCCTTTCTGACATGGTTCTTGGATGTGTTCCTCCCATGGTCATATATAAGTGTTGAAGAAGATGAAGACCTGCATGGAGGCTAGGCCTACAACCAGCATGAAAAAGGGTTGGCTCTGTAGAACTTCCTGTGACGAGTAGAATTGAGAGATACCATCATTGGATCGTGATGATCCAGCAGTGATGATGATCCAATGATGATCCAGTGATGATCCAGTGATGATCCAGACTTGATGAAGATCCGGTGATGATCCAGACTTGATGATGATCCAGTGATGATCCAGATTTGATGATGATCCAGAGAAGAAGACTTGTGACGATGAATTGTGTTGAGAGAATACCTTCCTAGTTAAGAGGGAGAATTATGTATTTGTAACTTCGGGATGTATTCACTTGTATATCCTATAGTATACCCTGATGTTGATCCTATCGGGAGAGTCATTGATATAATAAAGTCATGTAAATTCAATGAGGTTAAACCTCCATTGTAAGTCAGGGAAATAGTCCCCACAATTGAGTTGAGGTTAACCCTCCTTGTTGATCAAGGGGGTAAAGTCCCCACAATTGTGGGGCACTAGGGTTATTAGACTCTCCTAAAGAAGTCGGCCCTGGTAAGTAATTGTTAAGTGAGGCCGACTTGTTGGAGTGGAAATAAAGTGAACGGAAGAATATAAATAGAAGTGAGGCTCTCCTCATTTCTATACACACATACACACTCACTCAACTGGGGCGCATGAATGAGAGAGGAAGTGTTGGCACAAGTGAGAGAGATCAATTGTCAGAGATCATCTTTATGTTTTCGAGTTTTACTTTTTCTACTGGTGCTCATTCTATCTCTGAGGAAGTTGCGGGGTTTTCTTATTTATGGTTTCCCCGAGGAAAATTCTTTGTCTCTTGTCTCTTGTGATTATTGGTGTGCATGTTATTCTCTCAGATAAGATCCTAATATCATATTGCTTAAATGATAAAAATCTAACACTAAATTCATTAGATAATTCTTCAAGTTGAGAGTGAGCCACCAACTACTTACTTAGAAATGGGGAGGGTTAACTTTTGAACTTGTATTTGATCAATGAGACCTATTGAGATATGTGAGACACTTGAATTGCTTTCTAACATGAATTACTCTTTTTGATGGTTACTTACCTACCATCAAAGAGAATGAGTTTCTTAAATGCATTGAATTGGGACATGGATCAACCTTGGATTTAGAAGTAGTTTCTCCAATTCATTCAGTGAATAAAGAATTCATTCCCACACTCAAATATCCTTTTTCAACAAGTCAAATTTTAAACTAGAATCTCCAACAAGAGAGAGAAACCACCCCAAATGGTCAGAAAGGTGAAATAGGAATCAAGCTCCATAGATATTTTGCATCCTACAACTTAACTCTATCAAATGTTCAAATTTATGGCAGGCAAGGAATCCCAATGTTGATCACAAATGCTGGGAGAGGCTAGAAGAGATGAACATTATCAATACTATGTATAAAATTGACAGCCAACATCCTAGTTTAGATGTTGCAGCTGAAATGACCACAACACTTGAAGCTGCATCCCTTGTATTTCACAAATATGATGCTTCATATTCAAAACAAATTATTTCATAAAAGCTACCATTGTATGCATCAACTCTTACAAGTCTCCCATCTTAATCTCCCTTGTGCTCTGATATCCATATCTACAACAATCCTTGCTTCTTCTTCTTCTTCTTTTTGAATTTCATTGCACCCATTTGGGGATCCAGAGGGTTATATCGATTTTCTAGTTGGGATTAAAGCATTGTTTATAGGTTATCAACTTGTTTCTTCTTTAAGTTAGAGGTCATGGTTGTTAAAGTTGGAAGACTTGCAAGTGATAACAGTAACTCGTTCTTAAGATGAAGGAATGGAGAGTAGAATAATTTGGTAGGCAAGAGCAATGTAAATGTGATGGCCTCTATTGCTTTCCTTGGGATAAAAGAGGAGTATGAGACTCTAAGACTAAGCCCCAAAGCCGTTGAGAAACATTTCAAGAGAACCTGTCATCGCCTTATGTTGCAGGTATGGAAGTACCCACTTGAAACTATTTCCCCTACTTTCAAGTTCATATATTCCTTCCATGTCTTAAGCAAAATACCAAGCTACATCTTAGAGAGAAATTGTAAATGGGAGGTATTATGTTTAAGCATGTTTTTAAGCAAAATGTCTTATGGCCATGTCACTAATCATATAAATGTTTGCAAAAATCATGATTTGTTTTTAGAATTTTATTTTGGATAAATCATATTGAACTCATATGTAATCTAGTTGCAGCAGCATATTGATGTTTGCAAAAGAAAAAGGTGTGGAGTTCGGTTTCATAAGATAAATCAAGCTTATGAGGTAAATTGCTTGACTATGTTTTTTTGTGTATACAACCCGGAGGAGTAGTTCATTTGGTTTAAGTGCTATCATGTCCTATTCTTGAGCTGGGTGGGGTTCGATTTACCCCTAGCCACAATAAGTAGCTCAACTCGTGTAAGTGTTTCCCTATCCAGTTCTTGAGCTGGGTTGGATTTAATTTGCCTCTACTAGTTTACTAAAGACACCATCCATAAATGTGGAGAAGTGTTTCTAGGTTTCATCCAAAGATTATATCCTTAAAAAACAAATAAATACACAATTCATCATGGGAGAAGTGCCCCTGAGTTTCCCCTTAGTATTGTTTCCTTATAAAATAATAATTTGTGTGTACATGCCCATGGTTCTAATTGGTTATGTTTGTGATGAATGTGTCGAATGCAATGTCCATTTTGGAAAAGGAAAAGCAACAAAATTATCCTATCGATTACTATGTGGAGTACTTGATGGGAGACGATTACACTTCTTGGAAAGAATGTATGGGATTGGAAGGAGTTGGAACCCTTAATTATTTATCCCATATTAAGGTTTATGCTTGATTAAATATCCATCATAAACTCTATATCCATGTTTGTTTGCCTTATAAATAGTTATGGTCTCTCCATGACCATCCTCATTCATGGATCACCTATAAATTTATTGCTTTTGCCACCATAACTATTGCCTTGGAAGGCCCATAAAGCTTCACTATTCACCTCTTGTAAACACAATATACTCGTATATTTGTACAAATGATTTTATTTATATTGCCTTGGCTCCCACAACACAAAGTACTACCCAATTGATGCAACATCTCTTTGAGGTATTCATGAGTCATATGCTTTGCTCTTGGGTTTTGATTAATCCATCAACTACTAGTCCATATCTTTCAGATTTTTTTCTTTCACGATCATGTCAATTTTATTGTAATCTCCTCTATACTTGAAAAGGATAGTGGCATGGCCAGTCTACAATACAACACGAGCAATGCATTCGTAGGAGGCACACAATATGCATTTGGCTCTCTTTCCCAAGTGGATGTAAAATATGATTTGCAAGTCCTTACTCAATTTGGTCAATTGTCTGCTCATTCTCTTAAATCATTGCAAAAAAAAAATCTGAGTACATTAAATGGCTTCGTGGGCTTGGATTTGTTGCATCTAAATCCTCTAGAATGTTCCAATTTTCTTCTGTTTCTAGCCTTCAACTATGATAATAGCTTTTAGAGAGCACAAGTAATTGTACATGTTACCAATCAAGGGATGCATTTCCTTGTTTATAAAATGGACTCAAAGTATATCAATTACAACAAAAAACAACAATTTGCATAGTAAATAACCAAATCACTGAAGAAATTTTTTGTCAAAGACCGGGGGCACATGATATGGTAATGTCTTCTCAACTTCTTGTACAAATGGGAAAAATATAAACTTGATTTAATGGGCTATGTCAGGGTTATTAACAAATGCACATTCAATGGGTTTCCCTTTAAGTACTACAGGTTCTGGTGTGCATAATTAAAGGGAAATCCTTTTAAGGTCCTCGAATATTGTTTTTATATCAAAGGACATTTTTGTTCATCCAGTGAAAATTTTCTTATAGGGAGTAACTTTCATAATCTTATACGAATAAAAAAAATGCCTCTATCCTTTGTTAATGCAATAAATAACAACACTAGGAACATAAGTGGAGTTTAGAGAACAATAGTGGATCAACTACCAGAAACACCAATGGGAAAAGCCTCTCTACATGTAGTTCAAAACTATTGGTTGGGAATGGTGTTCAAGAATCCAACATTCCATCCAGGTAAGTGCATACTGGTAATTTAAACAACTTAGTGTGCATATGGGCGGATGGTAAACATTGGAGGTTTCCTCTACAGGAGGAAAACTTGACAAGGTTTAGCTTAGATCATGATATACATTTAACTATGGTTGCTTCTTGATTGTTTCTTTTTTCTAATTTTTTATCTTGCAAGGTGTAGCAATGGGAACATAAGTGAAGTTCAAAGAACATTAGTAGAACAACTACTAGAAACACCAATGGGAAAAGCCTCTCTACAAGTAGCTCAAAATTATTGTATGGGAATGGTGTTCGAGAATCCAACATTTCATCCAACTAAATGCATACCAATAATTTAAATAACTTAATGTGCATATAGGGTGGTGGTAGACATTAGATATTTCCTCTACATAAGGCAAATTTGACAAGGTTTAGCTTAGATCATGATATACATTTAATTGTGGTTGCTTCTGAACTATTTCTTTGTTCCATTTTTTTTCAATCTGCAAGCTGTAGCATTAGCTAGTTGCGAGTTGACAGTATTTTATGTCGGGCAAGCTCATGACTTTGATGATATCCATCTTGGCAAGGTAAGTAAGTTATGTTGATTAGTACTTTTTATGTTTTGATTAATCAAGTTTGTCTCTAAATAATTAGGTTCCTTAGCATCGTTTCATTACCCATACTATATTTAATCATGTTTGTTGCATCTTTCTAATTTGATTATGTGTTTTTTTTACCTTGAGCCAAACTCCTACAGTTGTCTTTCTTATATTTATATTATATGCTAGTTATTGGGTGTATTGGGCGTGGAAGGCCATATGTCCAACACCTACCATGAAGCCACAAAAATAACATAAATTATGTGGATTTAGCAGTAAGACCACACTTGTTTAGAAATTCCTATGTTTTAAGAGAATACCTTAATTAAGATATAGCCACAATGCATCTACCTTTGTTCATTCACGGGGGCTTCACTTGTTGACCAATATCCTATCACGTTAGTTCATATTGTGGGTTTTAAAATTATTAAAAATTGAACCAATATATTGCAGGTATTGGGGGGATGAGGGGTTTAAGGTGGGCGTGGGTAGGGTGGTTTATAAGGATTGAAGTATAAAAAGGGGTGGGGAGGGGGTTTTAAGTATTGGGAGGGGGTTTCAACAAAAAGAGTTTGGGTCAATATCTCTGGAAATTAAGGGTATTCTTTAATATCTCACGATTGCATGTGCTATGTGAGATGTTCACTAAGTGAAGTCCCTGTGTGTTCATTTTCAATTCCAGTAACTAGTATTTAGACACTTAGTGGATAACTTTGTTGATCGAGTGGGTTCAAGACTCTGTCCGGTGGTACTAATCCTCTTTATTTTTTCCATTCTTGAAACAGATCTTGGTTTTTGTACTTGTGCACAAAGACGAATGCTATGTATTTCTCTGCCCATCGGTGCTATATATTGCAAATAGGTTTCATTACCAATGACCAGGATTAACAGGATTTTGAGAAGTCCTACTCAAGCAATATTATGCTCTTGAAAGCTCGTGCTTGAATAATTGTACTTAATTTCAAATTAAATTTAAGATGTTGAGAAATTCTATGAATTGTTTCATGTCATAACAAAGTTTCACTCTCGACTTTCCTATTTTTGTCTCATCATTCCAAGAATTTTTTTTCACCTGGGAACACTTGCACAATGGATAACCGTTGAGATATATTTCTTTTATTGGGATTGGGTCGGTCATTCCAACGCATTTTTTTTTCATGACGGTAAAGACAACTTTATAGTAATAGAGCTGTGTCAAAAAGACAGTACATCCAGCAAAAGAGTATTTGCGTCTATACAGCATACACATTCCATACAGAGCTTACCATGAAATTACGACCAACAACCTTCAGTGCATATCAGGCCCAAATGGGCATAAAATAATACCAGAGATACGCCACTAGCATTATAGTCTAAAGTGGAGCATAACTGACCAAATATCCAAAACGAGACTAACATTGTTCTTAGCAAAAAAAAAACAGATTTAGAAGCAAAGTACCGAGCCTTGGCCGTTCACTTATCAGTCGGTCAGTGGAGAACTGTTTGTTTCCAGTAGAGTGTCCTAGGAAGACAGCATTTTTATTCCATTAAACCATAAGCATACATGCTCATATGAATATATAAGCAAAAATTATAATACTAACGATACCTACTGCATTGAGATCAACATTTAGATTGTATGGCAGGGTGTCAAATATATTCATTGACACGGTTTTAGGTGCAACCTTTGAGAAGTGGCATGGATGGGGCATGCAGATAGATTCCTACATCATTCAATGCGACTATTAATTATTTATAAAAAAAAAAATCTTTAAGAAAGCATCACAGGCATTCACAATAAGGCCAAGTGAAATTAGAAAGAGAACTGTAAAGAGTTATTGTTTTATGCATGTGGGTAACCTACAATGAAGTCATGAAAAACTCATTATACATGACAAATTAAAGGAGGACATTTCTTAAAGACTCTGAATTGAGATTTATTTTCTTGGTTTATGATATGATATTGCTTTTATATTTTCCTCTTTGTTTTAGGTCTCTTGTAATAGGTTTTTACACAAGTCTCATTGCACATAAAGAACAATGTTGTCCTAAGCATAAACTATTGTATATGTTAAAAATAATTTAGTGATTTATCATAGTATCACTACAATGTAAAATTTTGTAGTCCTTAATTTCTGGAGATGTAAAGTTGAATGTTGCATATACATCCAAACATTCAAAACATTTAAACATTAAACGTTGTTTTCTAGAGAACCACATATGCTCCATATGATAGCCAATTCATTCATTTTTTCCAACTTTCTAATAGAGTGATTTTAATGACATAAATACTCTTGAATTGTGTGCCTCTTCAACAATCTTACTAGATTTACTAAATTGTGAGATGTTAATTTCATCATAATTCGAAATTCATGTATAAATATACAACAATTGTAACATGCTAATAAGACACATACCAATAGATAGGCTCTCAACTCCTATTCATTATAGAGAGCTATTTGTTTGGAGAATTTGCCCTTAAATAGAAACTTCCTACTACTAAACAGTAAAGAGAGTTTTATCTTCTTTGGTTATTTCTTAACTTAAAAGGCATGTTATTTCTTAACTTAGAAGGCGGGAACTAAGCTACACATAGATCTTGTTCTTTAATTTCTTGAACTTTCATTTCACTCGTAAGATTGATTTCCTTGATTTCATCATTCACGAGTTCCTCTTGAATTATTACCTTTTCGATATATTTGACATCCTTCTCCATTTGCTCTTTTTTTCTTTAAACATATTTCCGAAAACAATTATGGTCCATTATTTTTCTTTGGTTTTTAGGAATTTTATCTTCTATTTGATCTTAAACAACTTTAACCCTCTCTATGCATAGCTTTCACCATTCCACTACTAGATGAATTCCAATATAATTTAGTGAGTTAGAAATTGCAATTTTTCAAATCTAAAAGTTGTTTAACTCTCTTTATGTGTCTCTTTCACTATGTCGGTACTAGATTAATTACTAGAGAATTTAGTCAGTTATAAATTGCATTTTTTTTAAATCTAAAAGTTGTTAACTCTCTTTATGCGTCTCTTTTCACTATGCCACTACTAAATGAATTCATATAGAATTAAGTGGGTTATAAATTGCAGTTTTTCAAATCTAAACATTGTTTAACTCTCTTAATGCATCGCTTTCACTATGTCACTACTAGATGAATTCCTATAGAATTGATCAAGTTATAAATTACATTTTTTCAAATCTAAAAAGAATGCTTGCAGGTCAAACTTGAGAGGACACTTAAAGGTATCAACCAATGGTTTGATGTCCCCCCTTTTTATACGAATGACTCAAACATGTTATAGTTAGAAAATGAGTTTCTTACTAACAACCTACCTAATATTTCTACTATGAAGGAAAATAACCCTCATGTATTATTTTGTATGAATGTTCCTTTCTCAAAGACTATATTTACCATTTTGAATGAGTCTATCATGTCTTGAAACTAGATGCTTGTGGAATCCAATATTTTTTATCCCCATTATTTTCTAGAGATTTATTATTATGTTCAAATCCCCTATAAGAGTCCAAGGATCTCTATCATTGTCTTTCTTACAATTGGTGAAGTTTTATCCATTATTTATTCTTTGGTTTATGTTTATTAGTGCACACATATATGTTATCTTGTCACTCAAATCATTTGATACGGAGAATAAATTCTTCGATATCAACCCCCCCACCCTCATTGTTTCTTTAGCTTTTTATTCCTTGGATCCACAAAATTTCTAACCCCCCTATAGATTCCTAGGAACTATTTGCAACATGTCTACATCCTTCCAAATTCTTTGTACTATCCTTTGCATTCTATCTGTACTATTTTTTGTATATTGAAGTAGACACATATATAATATTCCATCATAATTAATTAGGATCTCCTCTTGAAAAGGGGTATTCATAGCCCTTGCGATCAATGGTATGACCTTCAGTTTGAGGGTTATTTATTGTTTTGAAAACAAATTTCCCTTTGTGTATGTATTGTACTATAATTGATTAACAATCACCCTTCTACTTTAAGCCTTTATGTAATTGGCCTCCTACATCTCTTTGCATTTGCAAGGTCTAACTTTTGAGGTTTTAATTAACGAGGTTTAATTTGTAAAGACATAGACATGGTCTTACTTGTTTTGGAGAATCCTTGCTTCTCCAAGTTTGGATTATAGTTCCCACAGTTACTTTACTATGAGGGTCTTTAGGATATTTTGGTTGAGTTTTAATGGCAATAATTCCATTTCAAAATCCTCCATTTTCAATGTTGTTTATTCATCCATAATTTGTTGCTCTTCAATATGCAAGTCTTCCTCCATTGGGTTCTCTCATGAAGTTGCCCCTTTTTTTTACAATAATGGTTACTTGATACATTAATAAAAAGGCAAAACGGTCGTGGCTTCATAGGACAACTTGTAAGTACATGGAAGTGAGAACCTGTAGATTAAAAATGGCCACAAGGATTACTCAAGTCCAAACTTCTAAACTACCCTTCTCTATTTAAAATCTTCCTAAAATGCATTATATTGCTACTATAATGATGGACAAACTAGGTTAACAAAAGTAGAAATTTACAAAACATTACAAATTAAGATGAAATCACTTCAGCCCATGGTGTCCAATTCTCTTATGACATACTATTAAATCCATAAGAGTGGAATATTGTTGTCCTTTGGCTTATGGAATCTACTACATACTATCTTCTTATAGGAAAACGTCTTTAGGAGAACCAATTGAGGCTTCATGTGAAATAGAGTTGCGAGTTTATTCAAATCCTTGCTTGTGTTGCGAATCCAAATAATGGACTCTATCTTGTAATTACTTCACCTTTGTTGTTTCTTATTCTAATTTTTCTTTTTGGCATTCCAAAATAACTTCCAAGATAACCAATTTGCTTTTGGGTATAACTAATTGTGTTTTTATTTGCACTAGTTGCCTCTTGCTCACCCTCAACTCTCTGTCATTGTTTTTCTCCCATTCTCTTCTCCAATTCTCCCATTTCCTTAGCACATAAGCAATAATGTATTAACAATTGTCACAGTGAGATTCACACAACTTGATAGCACTTTGCATGCTTGCAATGGGCACACTAATTTTGATGATTGTGAGTAGAAACCATCTTAACCACATCTTGGTTCTTTTTGTGAGAGCCAAGCACGATAAGTTGATGTCCTAGGGGAAAGATTGGGGATAAAGACATAAGGTTAGGTATTATGGGAGTTGGCATGGGCTAGAGGTTCAATAGTTCTTGAGAAAACAAATACCAATGTGTACTCTATGTCTTCACCAAACCATACGCAAATCAAATTCATAACACAATGTATAAATTCAAAGCTTGAGATATGGAGGTAGGCTTGAATAAGCCCTCATGCGCCTGATTTTCCTCTCACTTGTATCCTCATAGCACAATTGTTAAAGCATTAATGAGCTGCATAGTATATTAGGCCACTTGTATCCATTACTTAATGACCTCATTAAACTTGTTGTTGATATCTAAATTTTGGAAAACATATAGAGATCATCGTTTAGGAAGGAACTATGTATGAGAATCGAACCAACTGGGAAAAAATGTGTCTACTCCATGTTCTTCAATTAGACCAGGTGTAGCATATTTGTTCTAGCTTGATTTCGATGAGTGAACAAACTACTATTAAATTTTCTACTTGCTCTCTGGATTGATCTTGGATTATGCTACCCCTCTTTTTTCTCATGAGTTTAATACCATACTAAAATCCCTTTCTAGTATGGTATATGTGATGCTTATTTTATCTTTCATTTACTCAATGGAAGACCAACAATCTTACTTCTCTCTATAGTGCATTGGT
This sequence comes from Pseudotsuga menziesii, assembly GCA_001517045.1. Classification (NCBI taxonomy): domain Eukaryota; kingdom Viridiplantae; phylum Streptophyta; class Pinopsida; order Pinales; family Pinaceae; genus Pseudotsuga; species Pseudotsuga menziesii. The sequence continues at coordinate 147,443 of LPNX011103078.1, forward strand.
GCATAAATATTAAATATTTTGTATATATTTAATCGTTTGTCTACATTTCAACTACGAGAACATCCAATGATGCAGAGTCAGAAACTATTTTAGTTCTAGAGTTTTGTTGTTTCAAGTTGTATATAGATCCCATGAGGCACCTATGAAGTTGACCACAGTGCCTTCAGAATATTTCTAAAATTTCTTACCTACTTTGATCATATCCTTCTCCTAAAGCTTTGTCTCTTGAATTATTAGAACCACGTGGTGTTCAAGTTTGCATGTGCTTCATGGATTCTATTTTATTTTACTCCCTAACCTATTAAACATGGTATCAGAGCCTATGTTCATGCCAGCAACAAACCTCAGAAACCTCCATGCTTGCACCAGAAGCAACTGAGTTTCCAAATAATTCTTGGAATCATTGCATTCATCCCTCTGGATTTTGTCCAGAGAAGTCTATCCAGGTGTGACAGACTTTGAAAAATTGCACAAGTCGAGGTGGAAAGCTTTGAACTAACAAATGTTTATGAATTGAAGTTTCAGACAAATCGGACAAGTATTGCTCAGATTATCATAACATTAATATTAATTAATTAATCAGTAATACAATGGTAGTACAATAAATAGAATTCAAATTCACCAACTCAAACTGATTGGTTAGCTAACTCAGAGTGGAAATAATCATAGTTGGAGCTCACTAGTTAACTCTAGATAGCCAAATTAGTCTTCAATCAGCTAACTGATGATGGTAGGTGAGGGTAGGTGAATAATGGCACCTACACTCCTTTGAATCATGCAAACTGGCACTAATCTAATTAATTGTGATCTAACTAATTGTAATTGAAGCATGACTAATTACCTACCATAGCCAATTGAAAGTGATTGTTGGTGGCAATCAGAGTGGGCTCCTATAATGTAGGGATTGGTCCCTAGGGCTCCTAAACTTATGCAATCAGGTGCAGTAAGTGGAAAATGACCCTTAGGTGTGTCCCCCATGCATTGGTGGGTCATGATGACCTCCTAAGCTAGGATAAATGAATCAATATACTTATGTGGGTAAAGGGGGTATTAAATAATCCTAACACCCCCCATTAATCCTAACTTTG